>JBAFTA010000005.1:33461506-33479885 GCA_036919975.1 Melanotaenia parkinsoni | reverse complement strand
GATATAGCAGTGAAGACAGAGTTTAATGGTTGCAATGGCTAAACATGGTTATATTAAAAATTCTAACAGTTCCATTAAGTTCATGCTATAATTAAATCCAGTAAAATATAGTTAAGTTGTTATGGCTTTTATTCTTCATGTAAAACAGGCTATGATATTGTGTAATAGCAGATATTTCGCTCCAAAAACGAGTGCTTTAAAACCAAAAAGATGAACTCTTCCTGCTTTCTGAAACATTTATCAATATTTAATCATGCATTTATCTGTGTGACAAAAGCTGTTTAGACATTTGAAACAGATCTGTAGTGTAAATATAGATCTAGACACTTATAATAATAATAAAAATAATAAATCTTTATTTGTATAGCACTTTTAAAAAACAAGGTTTCCAAAGTGCTGAAGAGCACACAGCAAAGTAAGGTAATAAAATCAACAAAGAAAAGACACATGCATGAGTACGTTTAGACAGACAGACAGAAGTATGACAATAAATAAGTCCGAAATAAAGTAAAGTAAATAAATATGTTATAAAAAGGCCAGTGGAAAAAAGTGTGTTTTAAGAAGTGACTTAAAAGATGATACTGATGGTGCCAGCCTTGTCTCCTCAGGTCATGTCTTCCAGAGTCGAGGGGCTCAGACCGAGAAAGCTCGGACTATAAAGGTCTACTCAGCCTGAGTCCTAACTGACCCGGACCATGTGGTACAAAATGTTAAATGGTGATAATAAAAAGGGAGCTCTGTGAAAACTAAGAACTTGTCTCACATTATTTATTGGATTTAATCCATTACAACAGCCACGTGTCTATTTTCAGAAAAAAATGTGACCTTTTGGTAAAAACCCAAAGCAGCCGGCTGGTTCAGCCCTGCCAAGGTGAACATCACTCACTTGTTAGTTTTTGACAGAGCTCCGACCAAATGCCCTTTTGCATCCTATCATGGCTAATGTCAGCGTTCTGACTTTAAGGTGCATATTTTCCTCTTGTGTTTGACATTTAACACATCACACACATCTCTGAGATCCTTTTCTGACCTCTTTACAGCAGAAAACATCGACTTTGTGGATGATGAAAAGTTATTTCAGACTAAAACCTGCTGAGACGTTTTTTTCTTTACAAGAGAAACCAAATGCATATATGATATCAAATAAAACTATAACTACTGATTGACTTTTCAGGCAGTACGTATCAGCAATATCACAAAATAACACAACATTTATTTGTATAATATTAGTATATTTGAATATTTTGTATATTAATGTCAAAATAACTGTAGCTATGTGATGTTTTAGCAGTTCTAAGAGGTCGTGTCCTTCTATCTTCACACATATTTGATATTTCCAGATGTGGAATTACTTTTAGAACAAGTCTTTATTTTCATTTTGTGAATGTCCACCATAGCTTTTATTGTCCCTTTGTGTACTCTGACAATTCAGTATTCTAAATGTATAAAAAATGAATAAATATTACTCATAGGACAACAGACCATTTCAACGAGCCTTTTTTTCTCCACAAAAGCAGTTTCATAATGATGATTGGGGTCTCTTAGGACCCCAGGCAAAATTTCAGAGGAGGCCCCTCCAACCAGCATTCATCGCCCTTCTATTATTATATTCTATAATTTCAACAATGATGTTTAAATACTTTGATTATCAAAGGCTTTGTTGCTATAGTATTAAACTAAATGCAACTTTTGAATGTTCTTTGGCAGCTTTTGCTGTTCTTCTGCTTGTTTGTTTTATTTACAAATTTACTTTTAACATGGCTCCAGCACAGGAAATTAAACTATGGGCTGAAGCCTGCATTATGATGCTTTAGGATTACATTTGAATAAATCAATACATGTTTCAGAGGCATACAGCTGAAACATATGGAAAATACAATATCCACACTACCTCACACAACACGCAATACCATCCTCCCACGCGCTTTTGTTGTGCATTATCTAAATTTCTTACATATAAATCTTATGACTTAATACTCCCAGCTTGATACTTAACTGAACACAGCTTTAGTTTAACTAAAGAAAGAGTTTTGTCTAAGTCATCTGTTTTATTTTCAGCCTTGCAATTCTGCTATGAGCTAAATTAGCTTCTGTTTTTCTTCTGTCTTTTCTCACTGCCAGACAGAAATCTTCTCATTTTGATAAACCTGCTCTCACTCAAGACTCATCGCTGCTAGCAGAGCGCGAGTTGGAGGCGGGAGCCTTCTTAGAGAGTTCTGCTACGGAAATTTAGTAGTTGGTTAATCAACTTTGATATTTATACTTTATAAATAAAATTGTGAAATGCATTTATTTTGCTTTGTATGATTCTTGAGGATTGTTGTGTGAGCCGTAAGTCATGTGTATTCCCTTTCTTTCATTTAAAGGTTTTTCACCTGATAAAAGACCAAAAGATGGCAAAGAAAAGCTTAATTTACAACTGTTCTTCCTGCTAACGTCTAAATAAAGAGAGAAGAAAGGAAAGAAAGAGGAAAAGAAATAAATGACTGCTGCCCGGTTTTTTGAGTGAAGTCTGGTGTAGATCTCCAGGTGGATGTCTCTCCATTTCAAGTTGGGAAAAAAAAAAAGAAATTCTTGAAGTGACTTGACGACCACTGTCATTAGAAACCATCCACATAGTCACCGCTTTGCAGTGAAATTGGTCAGCCTTCAGGGCTCCCTTTTGGCTTGAGGCCCCAAGCATTTGACTGCTATGGCTGTTGGTAAGCAGCGCTCCCGGTCATCGACTGACTGCTGATTCAGTGTCTCGTTTGGTGATAAAATTTAAGCATTTTTTGCTGATATGATGTAGTGAGAATTCAGGTCATAACCCTGCAGCGTTACATCAGAACAGCAAGCAATGTCTGCTAAACTAGATCTAAAAACTTTTATAGCTTTTTATGTCATTTTGGATTCGTTTAATATAAAGCTGTAAATTGTTTGTCATCTGCAAGTTATTTTCATATCAAAGCCACGTGGCTGGAGACGTAAACATGGCCTAAAATTTCAATTATTTAATCAGTGCAACAGGAGCCACATGTTTAATCTTCTGAGGGGTCGCAGTAAGAAGAGTAGCTTTTCTTTTTGCTGATGTGGAATGAGCCTCGTTGGCTCACCTCCTACAACATTAATTAACACTATGACTCATGATGGATGAGCTCAGCTAAAGCTACAAAGCTCCCATTCATCACTACACGTAGGAGGATGGGACTCCAAATCTTTTATTTTTTCTTCCTCTTTGTTCCCACTAAACAAGCAGACTCATGTTCTCTGTCTGTGTGTGTGTGTGTGTGCGCGCGCGCGCATGTGCGTGTGTGTATGTTTTTTTTTTATCACAATGTAAAGATGATACACTGTCACAACACAAAAGATTGCTGATTAACATTTATGTGGTCTATCATAAGACATGTGATCTATTATGGCTATAATTCATTTTATCTGCAGTAATAAATTCTGCAAAGCTAACACCTAGCTAGCTTGTCATTTTCCCCTCTGAAGAATTGTTTTAAGACAAGTTTGTCATGAAAATAATCAACATGATAAATCATTTTTCAAACTTTTCAGAAAGAAAAGCTTTCCAAACTTTGGCACAAGGTGTTTTTCACGTCATCCTAACAGATCGCTGCTGACCTTCTTCTTGTGACGTATTTCTTTTGTTTAATCTGATCATATAAACTTTGGCTTCAAGAAGCAGACATTCGCTCTACATTTCAGCTCAAGCTTCTAACTGGCCTAACTGATAAAGTTTGTAGTTAGGTATGGCTTGGTGATGCTAATCAATCCCCTTTATAGTTAGTTGCTAAAGGACGAGGCTCCTGGGGGACATCCTATGATGCACTGGGCTCCTCTCTGCCATCTTTATTTACTCTTCATGTATAAATATATGAAGTTATTGTTATTAATTTGTTTTTCTCTTGAAATTTATGAGCAGATATTGCTGGCATAGAGTTATGCTGCCTTTGACTCATTTTTTCTAACCTCTACACCCCAAACAGTGTAAACAAACGACCACACTTCTCAGATCTGGTTCTGCTGGAGGTTTTCCTTCCTGTTAAAAGAGATTTTTTACTTTTTACTTTACTTTTTACTGTCACCTCATGCAATTCAGGATGGGGATTCCATGCAATCTCTTAGGTCCCTTAGCTATTTGTAATGAACTGGTTCATTTTAACACAATTATCATAAATTAATTGGAGTAATGGATTTGCATTAATTGGATTATAATTGAACTACAATGTCTTGTTTTGAAATAGACATTGCCTGTAATAGTGCCGGGAAATGGCTGTTTTGAATTGTTGCAATACAAATAAAGTTGAACTCAATTTATAAAAGAGGATCCCAAACTTTTTAAGCTTTTTTCTGGTCTCAGCTTTAATTTTAGATTTCTAATTTATGACGGATTCATGCATTAATGTATGACACAGTATTTATATTGTGGAAATATTTCCTTATCCACTGCTGTGATAACTGTGGTCACATTAGAGGAACATGAGAAATAAAATATCACATTATTTAAAAAACGTCCATAGAACGGTAAAATGGTTGCTTTGCTGTGCAGAATGTGGAGCTTGATGGAGTAGTAGGGGGAGCAGTACTGGTCTGGTGGTGGTGGTAAATGGAGCTAGATCATGTAGTGCTAGCTTAGTAAGTGCTAAGTGATGTGGATACTGAGGTTCTCTTTGAGCATCTTTATAGTTAATTTTCAGCTCCAATGTGAAAATCTTGAGTAACCGAGTTGATGTGTAGTCCCTAAATACACCTAATGAAAACTAAATATGACTCATCTGAAAAATAACCTAGTGCTATCATAGAACTAGCTTAACATTGCTACATAGCTTCATGCTAACATCAAGTAACAGCCTTACATAACATTAGTAGTTGCACATGGACTAAATCTCTTCTAGAAATGTGCAGCCAGATGTCAATATTTTTAGAGGATGATTAATTGGGGATGTACTTTATACTGGTGTACTGTAGTGATGCTGGTGATTCATGCAAGTATGGAAAATTGTCTTTCTCCTCCAGTTACCTGTTGATCACCTGAGGTGGTCTGGGTGTCCAATTAGATTCCCAAGGGGAACCAGTGCCATCCTGGCCATCCCTGAGCTAAAAATAATATAAAATAATGAGAAGTGGTATGTTGTGTTGTTTTGTTTTTTTTTTTTGTTTGTTTTTGTTTTTGTTTTTTTTTTTGCACCCCATTGTAAATTATTAAAAATCCAATCAGAATGTTTAATTGGTTAAAATTATTTTAATTTAAATATTTGCAGATGTTTCTAAAGTAGTAGATTATAAATTGACGAAAGCACAAATGTATTTTCACAGATCACTTTCCAACCCACACTACAGCAAGGAAAGACCGCATTCAAGTAGCCAACCAACTGTGTGTCATTTTTAACCTGTAAAGTTTCAAATACCATCTGTAATATTGTCTGAAAATAAGCCCTGTGTGGGGGAATCATGTGCCTTGGAATCAGCAGTACAGACATCATGCTGAGCAAAATGCCTGTTATTCCCATCCCTGACTGACATGCTGGCACTTAGACTCAGCGAGGCTCTGCAGGAAGTCCATTTTTATACATTTTTCTTGATGAGAACCACTTACAAATAGTTACCATCTAATACACTGTATAGTATCAGAATCTTACTTCCCAGAGAGGTTTTGCTATTCTTTCAGCTGCAATGAGTGGCTTTGAGTGAATAATTAATCACAACACAATCTACTTCATGTTGCTGTTCATCTGCTTTCATACATTGCACGGCTGCACCTGCATGACTCAGAACAGCAGGTGTGAGAGAGATGCCCACACAGTGACTGCACTCAACATTTACCACCTTGACCTTCTTCAGTTTGTATGGTTTGAAAATCATTAATAACCAGGGTTTTAACTGGGTCAGGGCTGCCTGGGGCTGAGCTCTGGCACACAGACCTGTACAGCATCACAGGATCTTAAACAATAAACTTTTTTTCACAGTTTTTGGTTCTGAATTTTATTTTAACAACTGTGTGGTTCTTTTACTGCTGTGGAATACCATCAAGAATTTAAAGAATTACGCAGAGGCTCTGTAAAACTGAAATGGACCCAGATTTCATCTTTATCTGCTCAAAGCAGAGCAGGCTCTAAAATCTCTGATGGTGGGGGCCATGTAGCGGCACATACTGGAAAAAAAAAGAGACACGTGTAAATCAGACCTTGAAAATAACAAAATAAGTAAGTAAGTGAAAAATGACTAGATTTCCAGAACTAATGAGTTTGCATGTTCTCTCCGTGACTGCGTGGGTTCTTTGTGTACTTCAGCCTTCTCCCACCATCCAAAGACATGCATGTTAGGTTAACTGGTCACTGAGAATCACGGGCGTCAAACATGCAGCTTGAAGACCAAAATCGTCCCACCAGAGGGTCCAGTCTGACCCATGGGAAGAATTTTTAAATATTAAAATAGTATAGAGGACATTATCTGCATTTTTTCTTATAAAAGTAATTGTAATCCCTGATGTGTCCACGTGAGGTTCCACGTTTTCTGTTTAAATGAAAAACATTTCCAAGGCAGGAGAACCTGTTCTATCTTTTCTGTTTAACCTCATCCATGTGCCTTCTTGTATTAGAGATGAGTCCGTTCAGGTGGTCAGGATTACTACACACGTGTGGAAATGTACACGCGTGTGCATTTAAAATAACTTCTAGATCTGAAAAAGTTCCTCTGATCATGATGTGAAATACTGCATTTTTCAGTTCTGGGTGAAATGTCTTGTAGATCCACCTGTTTGATGCAGGCCATGAGAAAATGAGTAGAAATGTGAATGTGTAAATATGTCTAATAATAAAAGCTGTAAAAAATATAAAGCAGAAAAAACTTATATAAAAAAATTAAAAAATAAATACATATGTATATTATTTTTACATTTGTAAAATACTTTATTTATAAAACTATTAAATAAAAAGTAAAACATTTAAAGTCATATATATTTATAAATTTATATTCGAATATAAATATATATTTATATATAAATATGTTTATTTTCAAAGAAATGTAGACATGTTTGATTTTTTTAATGCTGCTCCTGAAGGAGACCGAAGGGCTGCATCTGTTCAGTTCTGGGTTGCTGCATGGTTCAGTGACGGCTGACCCTCAGGAAAATGAAGTCAGGTCTTTTAATCATTGCACTTGGATGACAGACCTAATGATTAACTGTTGCAATGAGAAAGATTGAGCTGGCCCAAGAGATGCTGGAGGTGTGTCATTGTCGTATTTGAGCTTCAAGTCACAGAGACCTATTTGACTCTTTCGAAGTCCAGAGGGAGAAGTTTACGTCCCGTTAACTGTTTCGGAGATCGGTCACTTAGCTGGAAGTGAGTTAGAGCCCAGAGTTGTCTGAAGAAGGCTGAGTCACGTAAGTAGCCATGTAAAGAGATGCAAAAACCTGAACCAGTTCAGAACATGAAACTGTTAATATCAGAATCACAGCTCTTTCACATCAAATTCTGACCCTGATCTTCTGATTTTTTTTTTTTTTTTAACACGCTTTATTGACTACTCCATTCTTGTTTAAGATTCAAGCAGCTTGGAGGGATGTCCACTCCGAACAGATGCTGGGAAGAAAAGAAACAGTATCCATAACCGGTGGTGGTGCAAAGTTGGATCATTGTGTCTCAAACTTGTTTGTTTTTGCATTTTAAGTTGGAGATGAGTTTCATAATAACTGCAATAAACTGCCTAATTTCCCTCTTGGGATTAAAAGTATTTTGATTCTGATTCTGGAGCAAAGCTTCAGTCATGAGTTACAAATTTTACCTAAACTTAATCTGATAATAAAAACTATTCCTTTGTGAACCTTCGTCAGTTTAAACCTAAAAACTTTACATGTAGACTTTTGCTCCAGCACATTTGCATCAAAACGATTGTGGTAGTTTCAGTAATGTCTGTATATAAAATCTTGTGCAACTGGGGCAGCGATTGTGTTATTGCTTGTTTGACTATGCCAAGTTTTATAGATTTTGCTTTTTTAAAAGTATCTCTTTGATGATGTTTGTCTTCAGTCTGCTTCTGTTCTGGTACACAAGAAACACAAGAATTAAATTAGCATTAACGAACTTTAAAAGCATTAAAAATTATTACTGATGGTGATTAGAAACCAGCGCAGCTGTTGAGGGTCCCACAGGTTGTCTTACTTCACTGCAGACCGAGACGTTTCATCTGATGCTTCTTGATCAAGTTTATATGATTAACTTAATTATGCAAATAGACAACAGTATAAAGAAAGGTAAATATAGACCTGTGATGTTGAAGTTACTGCCCACTCTGTTCTCATACTCTGAGCTAGTTCAACCTTATGGCATCTCGCCCAGATGTTTTATTCCTAAATGCAAATTTAAAATCGTTCTAATGTGATGCTGTCCTTCACTACAAAATGATGCAGAATCTAGCAGAATCTTTTGGCTGTGTGGATGAAGTGGATGAAGCGACATGTCAGGCCCAAGGAGTAGAAACAGAAAGGAGGCAGGAAAAACTATACATAAAAAAAAAAAAAGCTGGTGAAGCTTCTAAAATGGTTGACAGTTCGACTGCAGCAGGACCTTCTTCAGCTGCTGTGGATGATGATGATGAGGATCGTAGAAGTAAGCTACACTGCTTTCACATCCCTGATGTTCTGTTCTAAGTAAAGATGCCCAGTAAACCCAGTAAGTCTGATCCATGTGAGCCAGTTAGTGGTAAAAACACGCTAACAGTTAGCGGCGAACATGCTAACAGTTAGTGGTGAACACGCTGTTTAAAAAGTTATGATGAAAACACGCCAATAAAACAGCTGTTTTATGTACTGGTCCTATGGATGTGTAACATGAGTGATACGTTTATTGTAAAACATGAAATGTAGCATTTACAACATAGAACAAGAGTATAACAATTAATCCTTGACTAAAATATCTGAAATGTTTCTGCTTGATGAGAATATTTTCCATAAAATGTATTTTGCTCTAACATGGGTCGCAACAACATCTGGATATGGCACAGGCTTTGATTCATGTTCTTAAAATAAAACTGATCACGTTATAACGTCATACGTTTCACTTTTTACAATATAACTAATGTTATAAATTAGAAGGTCCCATTTTTTTGTGTGTGACAGCTCCATGCTTCTGTATAAGAGCATATTTACTAATCTGAATAAATTTCCATGCTCATTTTGGAATTCCATAAGGCTAAGAAATAATCCAGAGGAGAAGGAATACAACATGTTTCAGTTTAAGCTAAAGATCAGAGCTGTTAATAAATGCTGGTAGATAGAGGCTGAGTATGGATTTTAATTCCCTTGGATTTTATTAATTTAACGAGGAAAAGAAAGCTTAAGAATCTCCTTTGTAAGTGTCCTGGCCAAGACAGCAGCAAACCAAGTTACAAGTCAATCAAACCCACTAATAAAACTGCATATAAAATTACAAACATGCATCAACATTTCAAGTTAAAGTCTTCTAAGCAGACCAGACGGCAGATTACTCATTTCAACTAAAAGTGACTTGAGACTTTACTTGGACTTGTGAACATCTGTGGTATCTTCTGGCTCTGTATCAGCAGGGATGGAAATGGATGAATTAAGTGGGAGGAAAGTACAAAAAGAGTCTTGGACAATAGAATTTACTTAGTGTGAGATTCCCACCTTTTCTTTCTCTTTGCAGAGAGAATACATACCACTGTGTTAGATAAAATATAATCTTCTTTTATCTCCTATGTTTCACAGCTTGTTCTGACTCTTCCTTCTTTACATTTGCTCTCTTGTATCTTCTTTTAATAAATTACTACCTCTATCACAGGAAATGACAACAATCCTGCTGCAGCTGTAAAGAAACCAACTCAAGTGAAATCAGGATGCATATCATGTGCCAGCACATCAAAAGCACACTACATTATCACGCTCCTCCACACACACACACACATACACACACACACAGGATGCTAAGGATGCTTGCTTGTGTGTCATTTCAGAGTCTGGTGCATGCAAATGAAATTTAAGTTAAACTGCAGATTTTTTCTGGCTCCAGATTACAAATGATCTCCCTCCTGCTGATAGAATACATGTCTGAGGAGATGTAGTTGTTTTTTTCTGGAGCTGTTAAATGGTAAAATGTGTCTAAGCAGTGCCCCCTTGTGGTTGAACATGATGGAGCCTGATAAGTTACCGGCTGAAGCATTAAGACATATTTTAGTTCAGAAAGAAGGGCGGGGGTCTTTTGTACACATTTAAATTGAGAGCAGTATTATTGTCTCTTCATTTTTCTTATTTAAAATGACATGATTTTAGAGAGGCTCTTGAGCGTTGCGCCTGGTTTTAATTTTAAAAGATGTGTTGTAAATAGTGGGGGTTGCTCCAGCTAAGCATGATTCATACCTTTCAGAGTTATTTTGGAGCACCAAGAAATAGAAGAGCAGCATGTTGATGCATTAAAGGCTCAGAAAGCAGAACCAAAAATCCTTTTTTTTCACCGTCTCACTGCCTCGGGCTCCAGGAGGCTTTTTTTTTCTTTTGATGGAGGTGAGTTTTCCAAAGAGGAGTACCATCATAGTCCAGCTCTCCAAAGAGGTCAAACATCATTCAGTTCCAGCCTTTGCTGATGCTGAACGAGAAGGCAGCAGCTAAAAACTCCCATGCTGCTCGGCTCCTTGAGATAAGAGCGCTGTGTGTGTCTTTCATCTGCACAGTGTGAACCTGCTCTCAGATCTGCTTCTTTGTCTCTCAGGCTCTTGCATTCATAAGCATGCATGCACACACAAGAGCACGCCTGGGGGAGATCAGTGTATCAGGGGTGCAGAGTTTACCTGTGGGTCATTTGCTGACACTGGGCAAAGTGAGCTAACAGTAGCTTCTCCTGTTTTCTCTGTGGGGGCATCTCAGGGAAGGAGGAGTTACTGGAAGCTTTAAGCAAAATTGAATTAAGACAGTTTACGACTGAGCTCAGCAGTGGCTGCTTGCAAAAAAGTCACTAAACACTTCAAGCTGTGGCAAACCGCAGATGTCAACAAAAAGTTGACGTCGGGGGCGGGAGGCTGTTTCTGACTACGGGTTGCAGAGTCTGACTGAAGGCCGCCAAATGATAAAGGCAACAGCTGAGCGTTTATCACTCTGCAAGGCAGCGACACATTGGATTGGCACGGTGAGTAACGCTGGCTCTGCTGCACCTCACCACGGCCACAGGAACAGCAGGGAAGAAGCGATCGATGGCGAGATGGAGAGGAAGGAGGGAAAGATTGGGAGGCAGACGGGGTTGGCAGAATGTGTCTAACTGCAGGTTTTATCTGCACAAAGCTGGAGAGTAATTTCCTGCTATTTATATGTTACCTTTTACAATTGACCTGTTGCTGATGGAGACAGTTTGAAGGAAAAATGGAAGAGATGCCCATCCATATGAATCAATTCAACTGTCTACAGGCAGCATCAGCACTGAATACCAGCACGAAGCTACAGTCTCGCTCACATTGTCTTCATACTACTCATCACCGCTCTTTCAAAACGAGGAAATAGTGTTTGTTTTTGCATGCAACAGTGCACAGATTTAAGGGGGCAGCTAATCAGTAAATATAGATCTCAGGTTTGGGTTTCAGATTTAGCTGGCATTCATTGATTTCAGCCTGACACATTATCACCTAATAAAGACAAAGAGCAGCATTAGCCTTCATTAGGAGTTGATGTATATGTGCAATATTTTTTCTCCTTTTGTCCTTCTTTAGGTCTCCAGCTAACCATGTGATCCTGAGCTCAGGTTCCTGGTTAGGTTTGAAAACAGGAAAGCCTTTAAAACTCATCATGTTATGATTTGAATAATTAAACCTTCTTAAATGTTGTTAAACCTGAAAGAAAACCCAGAAGGCTGCAGGTTAAGGTTTTAGTGTCAGACCTGTGCAGAACTCCAGAGCACAAGAAGGTTAACAATGAATCCGATATGAACTGAGTAAATGTAGAAAATACAATCAGAATATTTAAATAACACGCAGAATTCCTTTTTTTTATTAACAAAAATAAAAAAAAAAATCTGCAACACACTTCAAAAGGTGCTGGAACAACTGAAGGATAGTAACCAGGTTAAAATAAATAAAAGTCGTTCTGTTCTTGCAGACACATGATGCACTGAGGTGATTGTCATCACGAAGCATCCATGAGTCAGTGAGAAACTGGAGCCAGTTCAAAAGATTAAATCTGGATAAAAGCTCTCGGGATTTGGGAATCCGATTTTTCGGGATAGAGGATCATGTAATCCATCTTACTTTTATCCCGGTAGTTCAAAGCAGCATTGGATTGGATCACCCTGATCCAGAATCACGGTTTTTAAAATGACCAAATCCGGATTTCCAGAACTTAGAACAAGCTTTCCAAAGAACAACAGGTAGAAGAGCCAATGTGGGGTTATTTTAAGTGTTTTCATTTTGAGAGAACACACAGAAATCATAAACATCCACTTCTATTAATGACTGACTTCTCATCTGAGCCACAACAAATATAAAAACTAAGTCATGAACAACTACATTGTGGATATTTTGGAAACATCTTAAATAAAATATGATCAATGTCCCTCTCTGTGATGATGTTAATGAGCCCCGTGGTGAGGAACCGGACCAACCTCTGGCTTTCTGTCATTCGAGGGACTGACTGGACGTGTAGTAATGGATGTAATTGTTAGAAAGTACTCTTGACAGGTTCTTCTCTGATTATGTAGCGATGAATGACAGGAAAATAGATTATTTGTTTTTGTTATTGAAATTTGCATCAGGGTTTATTTCATGGGGACAAGATCATGTTATGTTTATATTTTTGCTGTACTATGCTGAAGGTGTTAATAGGTAGCCTCTGCCTACTGTCTACTGTAATGGTTAAACAAGTCAAGTGCAACATATAAATATAAGTAAATGTAATCCTGCCCTCTGTTGGGATCAGGGTAATCCTGTTTTCTTGGATCAACGTTATCTGGATCCTACTCAAAAGTTTTGAACAACCCAAATTGAGGGTTTTATCCGGATAACAACAAGGATTAGATTACGTGATCCAAGCCAATTTTAGAAACCTTCTTTCCATTTTGAACAACCCATTTTCAAAATTTGTTCCAGATAACCCAAATCCAAACAGATTACGTTTGAGCAACCGGGCCCTGGAGATCATCAAGTGTGTGGCAAAAATCTTTGAACCAAGGGATTTGCATATTTCTCCATCCACAGTGCAGAATATCACAGAACCAATCAAGCAATCTCGAGGAATTCCAGTAAGTAAAGGGAGCAAGTCCCTTTAGATCAAACATCAAGAACCATCATTCATCAACAGCCGATAGAGCCACAAGAAAATAAATAAATAATTTCACACGCATTCATTGCATTTTTAAATGCAATGAATGGCTAATGCATATTTAAACATTTTTTTTATTCTCAAAAGATTAAAAAAAAACTTGTATTTACTGATGATTTGATAGAAATTGTATCAATAACTTTCCTGTCAAACATTTTAGGGCCTTTTTGTTGAGTGATTCTGCAGGTCTGACAGCATTTGTGCTTGTGAGAGACCAATATAAGAGAAAATCATGGCGTGCAGGAACATTCTGGCCATATCGATAGTCAGCGATGGCCTGATCTGTTTAACATTCTGCAGGTTGATTTCCACTCTGTGTTGAGTGTTAAAATGGAAAATAAAATTGGTCCAAGTATGGAACCTTGTGGGACTCCTGCAGGACAGTTCTAGTATGGTGATTTGGCAATGGTGACCACTACACACTGTTGTCTGACAGTAAAATAAGATTTCATCCATTTCTTTTTTTTTTTTTTTGGCTTTTTCACAGTTAAAATGAGTAAGTTTGGCTAGTAAAATATTGTAGTAAACAGCAGCAAATGGCTTGAACAGTGATGCGAACAAAATGACATGAACAAGGATTACTGTGGGAACCTTTGGCAAGCTTTAAAATGCATTTCCAAATATCACTCGAAACTTTACTGTGCAGGAAAGAAACCACGGGTGGTGGCAACTTCTCAGGGCTGATCATCACACCTGGCTTGTGGTCAAACCAATCAGCGTTCTATTCTACAATCATTTAGCAGACACTTTTCTACAAAGCAACTTACAAGGTGGACAGGCAGGTCTTGCCCAAGGACAAATATTTATTTATCTTCGTCCCCTTTGGGAATTGGGAGACGTATGGGAGACGGATGCCCTGCCAACTGAGCTATCCAGCCACTATCCAGCCACTTCCAACATTCCAGATCTTTGTGGGAACAAAAGGAACCAGAGGTGAGACAGCCAGACTGTTACCAACAAGACCAAAAATCCCATTTCTTTGATGGCTTGGGGCTCTTGCCCATGATCGTTTCCACTTCTGTGGCAGCACTAGTGCAGAAAAGTTCACAGAGAAACTG
Organism: Melanotaenia parkinsoni; assembly: GCA_036919975.1. Taxonomy (NCBI): domain Eukaryota; kingdom Metazoa; phylum Chordata; class Actinopteri; order Atheriniformes; family Melanotaeniidae; genus Melanotaenia; species Melanotaenia parkinsoni. Next base: position 33,465,524 of record JBAFTA010000005.1, on the reverse strand, counting down.
CTTATTATTTGTTGCCCTCACTGCCATCACTGAATGGGGTTTTTGTTTTCTTTTTCTTCACATAAAAATGGTGGCAGAAAGCTTGCTGTAGTAGTAAACATCTAAATGTGGAGGGAACGGAAACCGTCAACACCTCCACCTGCATGCAGACTCTGATGCTGTTAATCCTCTGTAGGAGGGAGATTATTTCTGTCTCGTTGCTCCTCATTTCCTGCTGTGAGGAAGCAGATGAGAAACATGCTGCACACATTTAAATTCAAGTTCTGTTTTATATGTTAAAAGGAGTTTTTTCTGCAGAATTGATGTTTCATGCTTGAAAAGATGCAGCAAGTTTACGCTTCTCTCCCAGTTCATCATCATTCCTGCAAGAAGTCATGTTCCCCTAAAGTAAAGTGTGATTATAAAATCAAAAAGTTTGTTTTCAGTGATAAACTGTGATGATTTTCTTCTTCATTGGGTGGCTGAAGAGGGGTGTAGAAAATTCATCTGATCCCCAAATATAACACCAACAGCTATTTGAGAACATGTTTGGCATTTTTAAATATTTTTTATTTATTTTCACTTTTAAACTACTAAAGTTGACATTTCATTGCAGCATCAGGCCAGATGTTTATGCTTATTGATATTTTATACATTCAGTTTAGAGACAATAACTAGGGATGTGAGTTTATGTTTGTGCAGAATGGGGTAGTGGTGGTAGGAGTGTAAATGTTCTTTGTGCTCTTATGAGTGTACATGTGTGAAATAAACTAAAATTAGGAATGTGTTTTTAAATTGCTGTTATATGCTCTGTCATGTGAAGGCTTTTTAGTCATTTTTTAATATGCATAAATAGTTTTTATTATGTAAAGCATGTTGTGTTGCTTTTTGCACTAAAAGTGCTTCATAAATAAAATTTGATTTTATTTAAAATGTTAGAGGAAAGAGTTTTAAAACTTTGTGGTTAAAACTGAAGCTAAAACTATCCTCAAGGCTGAATGAGAATCTGAATAAAATGAGAAGTGTGTTTGAAAAGCTAGTTGGACCTGATAAAGTGGATGGACAGTGTAAATCACACACAGTCGTAAGAGATTAGCATGTAATCAGTCATGCATCTAACACTGCTTTATAGGCCAACTGGAAAAAGAAAACTCATTCCCAGGAATAAATGTGAGGCATAGCAAGTTTACTTGTATATCACACTTTATGTACAAGACATTTCAAAGTAGTCTTTATTAAACATTAAAAGCATTACGGTAGAATTCAGAGAAATCATTAAAAAGTAGATTAGAAACTAACTTTAAAAATGATAAAAGAAATTAAATACAAAATAAATATGACAGAAAAATTACAGGGAGGAATTCACAGTTGTTCTGATAAAAGGCAGAAAATAGAATAGTTTTTAATCCTGATGTAAAACTGCTGAGTCAGCAGACCTGCAGTTTTTCTTTGTTTCACATGTGAGGAGCATAAAAGCTGAACGCTGCCTCTCCACGTTTAGTTCTGACACTGGGAACAGAAAGTAGACCTGACCCTGATGACCTGAGGGATCTGGTGGGTTCATAACCAAGCAGAAGATCCTGAACGGATTCTGGTCCTAAACCATTCAGGTCTTTGTAAACTTTGTAAAGAGGAAGCCAGTCTAAAGATCTGAGGGCTGGAGTTTCATGATCCACTTTCTTGGTCTTAGTGAGGACTGGAGCAGCAGCGTTCTGGACTAACTGCAGCTGTCTGATGGACGTTTCATGGAGACCTGTGAGGACAGCGTTACAGTAGTCTAGTCTGCAAAAATCTTGCTGAGACATCAATCCAGATGTTTTCAGGAGGACTTACACAACTAAAGAGTATGTAAAAAACAGGGAGTCAACTCTGATTGATAATTCGCTACTGTCTGCAATTACAAACCTTTGGCCTAGTAATTATATCACTTGAATTTATTTATTCATTCCCAAGCAGAAACTGAGTTGCTGCAGTACAATGCTAAATTTTATGTAGAGGTTTATGTCCCTTTTTTCCGTCTGTGCTGTGTTGGTAATAAAGTCGCCTTGTGGTTTCTTGGAGAAACGACCTCCATTTATTTTCTGAAAACAATGAAAATGAAAAACCATGCTGCCTGATCCAGTTTCCCTCCAAATGGAGACTTGTAAAAAATGTGTTGAATTTGCTCTGCTACAGCTCTACATGCACTTCACTCAGTTCACACTTGCTTATTTCTACATAGATGGAAACAGACAAAACATCAAGGAGACCAGTAGAAGCACAAAGCTTTCATATGGTGATGAGTGGTTTGTTTGATGGTAAGCATGTTTTATTCATTTTTTTGCATTTTTTCATTACAAAATATAGTTAAGTTTAATATTTTAATCAAACCTTTAAACAAACAACTGAACACAGAACCACACCAGGAAAATTAAGTAAATAAAAGCCAAAGTTTGAGCTTTATTACACTTCAAATTTGCTAATTTCTCCATTTTTTCACGACACACTTATAATTTAAATCTTGCTTCCAGGTCTCTGTGTACCTGCTCTGTATCACTACACTCCTTTTATTATAAGAGGCCCTTCCTTCTTTATTATGATCCTCGTCTTTCCTCGTATGGAAATGACTGCATGGTGTGCTCAGTCTACTCTACAGCAAGGCAAGAAACACCCTAAAGATGGACAACTAGTGCAGGACAATGAGAGGGTTTTAAAAACCACCATTGTTAACTGTCTTTTGTTTAAACTTATCCCAGTAAAATCTGATATTGTCAGAAATTTATGTTTGGGAATCCTGCTGCGACCTTTGCTCTGACCTATGATGACCTACGCCTACTAACTAGTCTACTAACTTAAACCTTGGCTCCAGTATGTTTACATGCTCCTTGTACCCAGACACAGCCTTAATTAAAGGGTTTGGTTGTTTTCTTTTTGCTTTATTGGCTCTCACTCAGTGGCATGAGTGAAACACATGAGACTGAGATTTTATCTCAGCCTACAGCAGAGTAGCAGTTGTCATCTCTGCCTGTGTACATCGACATGATGTCAAAAAAGGATGAGGTGCCAGTAGAGCAATGTGCTTTTCTAAGATGACTAAAGATGCGAATCTGCTTCGAGATACGACTCGACAACTGCAGTAAGAGACTTTTAGACTGCAACGTCACGATCTTCACAGAAACATGGCTACACTGTGGTGTACCGGACAGCGCTATTGAACTAGCCAGCCGCTCCATACACCGGGCAGATAGATCAGCTGATGCCTCCGGTAAAACCCAAGGCGGAGGTCTGTGCATTCATGTCAACAAGGCCTGGCGTACGGACTCTGTTACTCTTGGGAGACGCTGTTTAGCTAACCTAGAGCTTCTCATGGTTTAGTGTAGACGTATTATCTGCCACGGGAGATCACATCCAGCATCGTAACCGCAGCTTACATTCTCCCGGGTGCTAATGCCAAGCTTGCAATGAACGAACTTCATGCGGCTATTAGCAAACAACAGACTGCCCACCCAGAGGCTGCATTTATTTTGCAGGTGATTTAATCGCTCAAACCTAAAGACAGCGCTCCCCAAATTCTTTCCTGCAACACCAGAAGAAACACAACTTTGGACCATGTTTATACTAACATTGCGGGTAACTACACGGCTACCCCACCTCCCCCCACACACACACACACACACACACCCCCACCCCCCCCCCCACACACACACACACCTAGGACAATCAGACCACCTTTCAGGCCATCAGTGAGGATCATCAAAGTGTGGCCAGTGGGGACAGACTCTGCACTCCAGGACAGGCTGCTCCCCAGGTCACCTTCGACTCACACACGGACATTGACACTTACGCCACCACAATTGACAGTATCACGACAAATAAGCAGATCACCACGTGCCCTAATCAGAAGCCATGGATGAACAAGGAGGTGCGGCACCTGCTGAAGGCCCATAATACTGCCTTCAGATAAGATAATGCACAGGCCTACAAGCACATCCAGGGCAAACCTGAGAAGGGGCATCAAAAAGGCCAAGTACTGCTACAAACTCAAGATAGAGGGTCACTT
>JBAFTA010000005.1:33438391-33452703 GCA_036919975.1 Melanotaenia parkinsoni | reverse complement strand
CTAAAACCAAAACATGACAAATGATGATCTAAACAGAAAACCAAACACCACAAAAACCAGAACTAGAAACCAAAATCCAAGACTAAAACCAAAACATGACAAATGATGATCTAAACAGAAAACCAAACACCACAAAAACCAGAACTAGAAACCAAAATCAAAACAAAACTAAACATGACAAACCAAAACCCTAAACCATGGTCAAAATCTAACACAAACCAAACACTCCAAAAGCCAGGAACCATAATTTCCATTAATAGATATGAAAACAGTTAAAGTGAGATCTCCATACTTTGGTCCTCTTTACAGCAAGACTGATAAACAATGATCAAAGAAGATTTAATCACGTGTACATATAAACAGTGAAATATATAACACTGGAAAGATATATCAAACATTTCCCAGGAAAGGACTGGTAGCTACAGCATGCTAATGCAGTGGTATTTGCTGACTTTCCAGCATGCCTCACACAAACACCTCGAGGAAATGCAATGTAGACAGGTGTAAATAAAAAAAATCCAATCAAAGGGCTTTAATCAAAAGTTAAACAATAAATTTTCTTGAGCCAGATAATCCTTCCCTACCCATTCAGCTCCGAGTGTAAACTGATCACGTAAAGTAGGGAGAAAAAAAAAGAAAAAAATCCACCTCCACTTTCCCTATCCTGATGCCACTGTTGCGTGTGGAGAATGGAAGGTGGGGGGGGGGGGTAACCACAATGAGTACACAGATCACCCCTCTGCCACCCCCCCCACCCCCATCCTCTTTGCAAGCAGGAACACTGCACATAAACAAGTGACTCAGGCGAGAGGAGGAAAGGCGACGCGTGAGACATGAGGACCATTATTCAGCCAGGTTGCCTTGACAACCACCCATGATGTGTGCAACAGTTCCCATGGTGATGGTTTCCAGAGTGCGTTGTCAGCGGGAGATGATAGCTGATTGGGATGAGGATCAGGTGACATCACTGCCAGCCGCTTGGTGATGAAAGGATGAAGATGAAGATGATGATGGATTGTGTTTGTGGGTCGTTTGAATGGTGTATTATTATTGGTTAGATTTGGAGCAGTGGATATTGAGATCTAGGCTCAGCTGAGGTGGGGATGAGTGCAATCAGTCATGTAGGCAGCTTATGTTATGACCCCCCACCACCAGCTTTCCCACACCAACACCCCCACCCAACTCAAAGACGCACTTCATCAGTACATTAATTTGTTTTCAGCTGCATAGATGCTGAGTCTGCTTGGTGGTGATGACTTGCTATTTCCTGTCAGAGCAATCCTCATCTCATCTCTCACAAAAAGCACCAACATATTTCTAAACGCTTTCTTATAAAACCTGCCAACAGCTCAGATTAAAACTTTACTGCAGCTCTTACAGTAACATGCTCATTGAGCTGAAGCAAATAATTATATAAGTCAGTTGAGAGGAAAAAATATCTTTAATGATAAATTCATAATCTTGGTCAAATACTACAATACATTTAAATATCGCAATTAGACTTTTGTTGTTGTTTTTTTTCTTTTTTTTTAACAACATGAGTGTAAAATTGATGATGAGAGAAGTCCACTGGGTTGTGGGTGGTTTAAACAGGTTTATAAAAGCAGCTTGGGGTCCAAACCATTTACTGCCCATTTAAAACTCCGTTCACTCCATTTAAAACGAGCAATCAGCCAAGGCCTCAAACCTGATGACCTGCTTAAATCCGATGGCTGGAACAGATAAATCACAGGTTGCTGATAGCTTAAAAATGTTCTAACACTATGTCGCTTTCTCACCTTAAAAATGTGTTTCTGACTAGTGTTTTACAGTGAAATTTATTATGTACATTCCTGGAGCTGACGCTGGCCAGCAGCATCTTAAGGCTGAAAGGCCACGCTTTTTGCTGAACCATACTGTGTCAGACCCCCGAAACTGGATGTCAACACACCGGTTGCTACGAACCCACATGGTGGCTGATTTAACAAAGAAATACAGGAGCATTATTAGTGGAAGTCACTCCCTGTTAATTTTTCAGCAAATTTTAATCTGGTGTTATGGCTGAGCTGAAATTGACTTTTAGTCATCTGAATCATGTGAGCAATATTTTGAAGTTTCCCTTGAAGTTTAAAGTTTTACCTGACGAAATATTTATGAACCTGCTATGGACTGTTGTCATCTGATGTCTTCTGTATCTGTGAAGTGACGATGTTTCTTAAGTTTGCGTCAGTCAGTAATTTGTTTCCATCTCAGATTAATAGTTCATTCATTTCTCTAATCAGTAATGTTACCATGAAAGCTGTGGATCTTTGCAAGCCTTGAGAAAGTACCTGTAGCTCAAGATGTTGTGTTAGCTTTAGCATACTTAGCTTTGCATGGATGTCTGCAAATGTTTATTTAAATTAGTTGTTTTCAAAAGGGAGTGTCTTTCCAGTTTAGAAAGTGGTATGGTTTTCTTTAAATCAAATATATCTTGTGTCTAAATTTCCAGCTCTTCTTTCTCGCAGGTGTTGTTGACATTTTGCTGTATTTGTTTTAATAGTCCGAGCTACTTTTACTGTTGCCCCAGGGGTAAGTCAAATGTTCATGCCATGAGATTAAATCTGATTGGATCTCTTTCAGACTCACCCCTTCCCACACAACTAAATTAGATCACATTGAATCTCAACTACACAATCTAGTTTTTAATTTGTTAAAGAAGATGTTTTCACACATCGTCATAAGTTTCATCCTCAAGCGTTATTTTTCATATTTATGTAGCCCTTTAAAGCCAGACCCAAGATTAAAAAGGGGACAAAATTATATATATATATTTTTTTTTGAAGTCTTAATTTAGTACTTTAACAAAATGTTTTTAAAAAAAAGTAACAAAAATAATTTTTGAAAAATTACTGTTTACTTCTGTGCTATATTTAAAAAGCATTGTAGTGCAAGCTGTGGCCACCAGGAGGCAGAAGACAAGTATTAGATTGTGCTCAACAGGGTTTTAAGAAAGGTTTTTTACCATAAAGTGATACAAAAGGTGTCAGAAACTGCATGTATGAATATAACACAGTACATACGGCATTACAGGGTTACTTATCAACTCGTTTTCATCAGGAAAAAATGGTTGTTGACAAAAATAAATTAAAACCCCCTGTTGGCGAGTTCAGGGAAACAACTCAAGATCATCTGCTTCATATTCTACATGCCTCATATCAAACATTGCCCATTGTGGGCTGGGCTATTTGAACTTCACACTTCCTGCCACATTCTTGTTGCCACTGCTGCTGCCTTGCAACACAAGAAGCTCCCTGTTTTTCATGTGATATGCTACTAGGGGTAGTTAATTCATTTTCCCAGAAAGAGCCGATTTAGAGCCTCATATCCTCCACTCTCCTTATTTCTGGATACTATTTCAACAGGACCTCGTTTGACTCATTGAATCTTGTAGTTTTATTGTAGCTACAATTTGTTTCTGCATCCAAATAGTAAATTATCAAAAACTCCTGCAACAACCTGTCAGGGTGCTAAATGACAGATTACACTGAGTTTACCTTGTGACACGATGACTTTAAATAAATGTTCAGAGCACCCTGTGCAAAACCACTTTACATTCAAACAGGCTGGTATAGCTGGAAAGCCCTATGCACACACCATGCATTCAAATTGACCTCTGAATTTCAAATTTAATGTGACAGGCCTATTCCAGGAGTTACTGTTATAATCTGTGATGCTTTTAGTGCCACAGAGCAGTTGGTGTTGTTGGCCAGAATTTCAATGATTCATCCTCACAAATGCCAGATTACAAGCCTGTTGTTCTTCTGCAGCCTCTGTCACAAATATAAAGCTAAAGGGTTGAAATGGCCGTATCTTCACTATCAAATCCCACAGTCAGACAAGGAGAAAGGAAACACAAACAGATGTAGCAGGACAACATGCAGGGAATTGTGTGTTGGGAATTTGAGTGTGTATCGCTGTAAATGTGCTGTGCTTGAATAAAGACATAGAATGCATATGCAGCAGCCTTATCTCACGAGTAAACAACAGTACAGTTCCAGCCCATGTCTCCATGTTTTTCTTGAAATGAGCCCCACATCACTCAGTCATGCCTGAGTGGGATCATAAATGTGTAATATCTACCAACCGAGACAGCAAGCTTGTTTTTCCATTGTGCAAATAGAAAAAAGATCTGGAGTTCTGGTTCATGTAATGTCTAGACAGACAAAACCATTTGAATGGGAGGTGTAACAAAAAGTCAGTGAAGTGCAGTTTTATCACCATCAACTCACTGTTCCTGTTACAGATAGAAAATGTAGATGTAGAATGTGATGGCTGATGGGGTTTGCTTTGTTGTGTTGTGACACAGCTCATTTAGACAGAGACATGAGTGAAGAGCTGGGCATCTGTCTCAGCTGTACATCATTGCTTTCTCATTAGTGCAGACTGACAGTAGATCCCAGCACATTTTATTGTGAGGGCACTACAAGGGCATGCTGTTACCACATACCAGTACACACTACTGAAGAAAACACGGTTGATTGGTTTATTTACTGTAGAGCTCATATTTGTTAAACCAGATGTTCCTGTTTTTGAGACCAGATTTCAAATTTGTTTTACTTAAATCTGTGCAGAAATAAGCACTTTGGATTTGGAAAAACTGCACGCCACACTTGTAAAGTCACGTCTTAAACCTGCCCTGCCTCCTACAGAGACCTTTGCCTCAGTCTCTACAGCAAGGTTTCTGGTAATAAAAAAAAAAAAAAAAAAAAGCGTTAGTGGATCTGCATGTAATGAAAAAACAAGTCCACATTTGGTTAAAATACACTTATTAATGGAATGTAGGTATTTTTAACAATTTGACTTCATTCCACCAATTTCAACTGGTTTCCCACTGTAGACAAATGGAGGAAATGCAGGTATTTTTTCCTTTTATAATGGTTAGAAACTAGCTGGCAAATGGCTGGAAAGTAGTTGGAAACTGGTTGGAAAATGGATGGAAAAAGGCTAGAAACTATTTGGAAGCTGGCTGGAAACTGGATGGAAACTGGTCAGAAAGGAGCTGGAAACTGATTGGAAGCTGGTTAGAAACTAGCTGTAAAATGGCAGGAAACCCGTTGGAAGCTGGCTGGCAGCTGGATGGAAACTGGTCAGAAAGGAGCTGGAAACTGTTTGGAAAGTAGCTGAAAAATGGCTGGAAACTGGCTGAGAAAGGCCATTTTATGTGGCTGTATCTGTATAGTACAAGAGCAGTGTGATAAAATATTCTTTTAGCTGTTGATGTCACAAATCAGTTTGGACTAAATGAGATATTAACACCAGCAATGAGTCAAATTACCACACGTGATTTGTATTGATGAACCTACTGTGTCATGACTCAGCTGTGCAAGGTTCTTTATTCTCTCTCTACAAGTGCTTTAGCCTCTTACCTCTTTTATTTATTTATTTTGTTGTTGAATGTATTTTACTCTTATCAATGCTTTTTTTTAACTGCTTTCAGCAAAGCAAGTGCTGGAAACAGGTGTTCGCTATTGGACCCATATTGGTTCAGTCTGTCAGCATCAGACACTACAATTTTGTTTGGATGCTTCTCAGGTAATAAATAATCCCTTATGAATTTCAAACCACTGGAAAACTTTGCAGCATGTCTATCCAGTGTGTATAGTTAGCATCATGAAGCAGAGCATTTTTAATTTAATCATTCTCTCCTAAACCTAACCAAGTTTTTTGTGGCCTAAACCAAACCAGGAAATGTTATGTTGCATTAAAATGACCAAACACCAGCAAGCAAGAAAAAAGAGAGTTAATGGAGACCAAAATAAAGTAAAAGAAGGGTCATTTTAACACTTGTTAAACCCTTGTTTGTATTTATCTTTTCTCGGGTTGCAGCTTTACACTTAGTAACTGATGACTTTGTCTCTGGCCCTGATAAAAAAAAAAAAAAACAGTTTTATGCTGCTCTTTTTATTTAAGCATCTGATTCTGCTAACGGTCATGTGTTCTAGTGACGGCTCCAGTGTCCAACTTCTATTACTGTACTCACAAGTTAGTATAATCACCCTCGCTGATAAGAATTATTTGTTCCTGATATGCTGTTTATGTGGAAAGCAGCATTTAGGCCTTTAAACTGCTCTATATGAGACAGGCTGGTCTTAGTATATCTAAAACTGCTGATCTACTGGGATTTTCACACATAACCATCTCTAGGGTTTATAGAGAATGGTCTGAAGAAGAGAAAATATCCAGTGGGCAGTAGTTGCCTGGACCAGAATGTCTTGTTGATGTCAGAGGTCAGAGGAGAATGGGTAGACTGGTTAGAGATAATAGAAAGGCAACAGGAAGTCCAGTAAACACTGGTTCTAACCAAGGTCTGCAGAATGGGAAATTCTTAGCGCAGAGACGTCTGCTGATGAGTCTGAAGGATTTAAAAGGAAATTTCACCCTCAAAAATGTGGAGTTCTATTATTCAAATAATATAAACAGGTAAAATGATGTTAAGCTGCCCATTAAAGATGACATGGAGATCCAGAGAAAGAAAACATGCAGCAGATGTTTGGAGAAAGAGACCAAACAGATCCAGAGATGGAAGAAGCTACTAGTGGGTCTGATTTAGGTCACAACGCCACAGGACCAGACAGATGATGCTGCCCATGAGATAGTTTTGGTTCACAGAACAGAGCATTTTATCAATTTCTGTGGGGATGATGAAGCTGAAGACAGTCCAGATAAGTTTGTAATGTATAAAAAGCAAATAAAGAGTTTGATAACTTTCATTTTTAAATCTTGTTGTACTTGTTACATAAAGATATTTTAATTCTGATTCTGACCCTTTGCTATATTTCCATATGGTCAAATGTCAATATGAGCATTAAATTTCCTCCTGAGTTATTCTCTTTTATTCTACATTAAAGTAAAATGACAGAGTAAAATCATCTCCTGGTTTAATCAGGTTGTAGAGCAGACATGGTGGCCTGTGACGGGCTGCTCGGTGGTTTGATACCTGGTTGAATCAGTCTGCAGAGGAGACATGATGACCTGTGACGGGCTGCTCAGTGGTTAGATACCTAGTTGAATCAGTCTGTAGAGGAGAGATGGTGGCCTGTAACAGGTGGTGGTTAGTTGCATCACAGCAGGAAAGTTCCTGGTTGGCTGGAGATGTTTTATGTGGATTTTGCATGTTCTCCCTAAAGCATAAATGACTTTCTCCCACTGTTGTTAACTGGTGATTCTATCTTGACTCTAAAAGTCAATATGCGTAACCCCAAACTGGATAAAGCAGGTATATAAAATGGATGACCAGACCTGTGATCTAATAGGAATGGAGTTATGCTACCAAGAATTAAGGTACTTTTGAAGGTAAAAAGAGGACTAACCAGTACTAGTTACCTTTATCTAATAAAGTGACCTTTAGAAAGTGAAGTCTAGTAATACTTGATCTTTGTTTTCACACAAATTCTTCCACAGCTCATTACAGATGAGTGCCTCTGATAAAATAAATCTGCATGATATCATAAACTGGATGCTTTCATACCAGCTGGAGGACATAAAGCATTGTTACGTGATGTTTCTACGGCTCTGGTAATTGTTTTTATTAATCACTTTATACCTCTCATAAACTCTTCTGTTGTTTCACGTGCTTCTTATTGCTAAGCTGTGTAATGTCTGCATGTTAATTGTGCATGTCTGATTAGGAGTGTTTCATGCACTCATTTGGAAAAAAAGACTACCTGATCGAATCAAGTCTGGAATCTGCTTTATGTTAAAGACCACTCTTTTGGTTGAAAGTGGAATTAAAGTAGAATTCGGCTCAGCTTCTTGAAAACATTAGTACTTTTTGGTAAAATGATTGATCTCCAGAGTAGGAAACTGTTAGTCATATGAACTGGGGACAAAGCCTAATCAGAGTTAAGTGCTTGTAGTCTTTAGGGAGTGGATCATTAAAGGAAATTATTTCTGATTTGTTTTGAAATTAGGGAACCGCAGACCATATTTCAAAGGCTGCACAGCAACGTGGAGGAAAAAAAGACACTGACAGTATCCCTGAAAAAATTCTGGAAAAATGTAAATCATGGACTGATGCCATGTCCTGGGTGTACCCCGCATCTCACCTAGCATATACCTAGCAACCTAGCCAGACCCCACACTGGAATAAGCTGGTATAGAAAATAGATGAATGGACATGTAAAATAATTTCTCTGCTGCTTTCTGATTCTTTTGGCCTCATTTATGTAAGATGGCACCTCCTGTATACCTGTCTGAAGGATGTTAACACCTACTTAAATAAGAAGCACAAGCACAAAGCTGTGATACAGGTACGTTTCTACTCCAAAGAGACTAGAAAACCTCCCCAGGCACTCGCTCGGTCTTATTAATCACTAAAAACTATAGCCTAGACAGCTGCCTGACTTACATGAGCTCATCAGCTTAGACAATGTGTCATCCTTAAATACGGCATAAAGGCAAAGACGCTGAAGATTGTTATTAATGCATTTTGAATAGCTAGGGAGTGTCTCAGTGATGATGATGCATCGTTCTGCTCTTGAAAACACAGCAGCCTGTTTTATTAACGTCTGTGTCTTGTACTCTCAGAAATATTACATGACATTGTTAAAGTGTTTTTATTCCTACAGCAGTGAAACATTGATAAATGCATTCATGGAATGGCTTCAGTTTTCATGATTTGGTGACAGTTATTGCCCTCTTTCCTCTTGCACAGCATTAACAAGGAGTCACAAATATTGTGTCATACAAGCTTGTAAAAATATTGACTTCCCCTGCTGTAAATGTGGGAATATTGCCTGCTTGTGTACACGCTGACAGATGTATGTTTTACTGGTACTTGAAAGAGGAAACAAACAGCTTGTTTCGTGTACTCAGCAGCTCCAAAGACAAACATGAAATTGTTAAGCCTGCTTGAATAATAATCATGTGCCTCCCATACATGCACAGAGAGTTCTGCAATTACAAGGTAAATCATGTGACTCCTGATGATGCAAACATTCAAATGTTGGTTGATTATTAACACTTTAAAGTCCAATTTGGGGTCATGGTGAACTCAAGCCTCTCAGAGATCAGTGATGGTGTTTGGACTTCAGATGCTTACCTAGAACCAGCCTGCTATGCTGGAAATTACCATGCAGGTGTGGGTTCAGAGAAATATTCTGCTATCCTCATTCTTTTTCTTCTTAGTCTTAGCAGCATAGTTTACAATAACAACTGTAGATACAGGAAACACCTATTTTAATAGAAGATGATGTTTAACAAAAATGGTCCTGTTAGATCAGCAAGGTCCAGTAAACGTAGTCCAGTAAAAGAGCTGGTCCACAACAAGTCTTTTATCCATAAAAGCATATTTTAGATGAAAGCAGTAGGATCGTTTTCTCTCTGGCCCCTGAAGGTTCATCCAGCTCATTTATATCCTTTTTCCTTTGTTTCTGTTTTTAATCTTTGTATCACAAACTTTCTCTTCTTTTTGGCTTTAAAAGATGAAATAATGTTATAAGAGAAATAAAGTTGTATTAGATTTGAGACTGACAACACATTTCACTTAGATGGAACCCAGGTGATATCTCGTCCTCTCAATGTGGCATCAAATGAGTTCAATGAAAAGGATGCTTTACAATAAAGTTTTAGGCAGTTCTTAGAGGAAACCTAATGTATGATGAATTACTCAAATAGGATCAAATTAAATGGAACGTGAGGCAACTGTGTGGTTGAGCTGTTGTGGTTGAAAAATGAACTGAAACGACCTGGAAAGACTTTGTCCTTGTGTGATCTGATGTAAAATGCGGTGTTTTTTTAAAAGGATGTTGAAATGAAAGTCATACATGTCATACAACTTGATCTGCTGTTGCATGACTAAACTTACAACTTGTTTTGTATAGAGATACAAACAATATGGTTGGATGGTTGGATTTCACCAAAGCTAAACTAATTCTGTCGGAAATGTGAGACTACATGATGTGGAAAATGGACTGATGGTTAAACTTTGGAAACTTTGGTGTGAAATCTTTGAAAATCAGGCTTTTGTTTGAGAAGTTTTGTAGTAGTTGAAGTTTTGTTGTGTTGTGTGTGTGTAGGCTGCACGGTGGTGTGGTGGTCAGCACCACAGTCTCACAGCAAGAAGGTCACTGGTTCAAATCTTGGCTGGGGGGAGGTTCGAACCTTGAGGGAAGTGGCCTTTCTGTGTGGAGTTTGCATGTTCTCCCCGTGTATGCGTGGGTTCTCTCCGGGTACTCCAGCTTCCTCCTGCCGTCCAAAGATATGCACGTTAGGTTGATTACTCTAAATTCTCCCTAGGAGTGGTGACCTGTCCAGGGTGTACCCTGCCTCTCACCTGTTAATGCTGGGATAGGCTCCAGCTTTCCCTGCGACCCTTAACCAAGCGGTACAGTGAATGAATGTTGTTACTGTTTTAACATGCCAAGACTGTCAGTCCTGATCTGTAGCTGATATTTATTTGTCCTTAGCCTGATTCTAGCCTTTTAATGGCTATGGTGATTAGCTTCCTTTGACAGTGTCTTCCGGGTTCACTTGGATGTGACTCAACAAACAAAACAAAGAAATTGAGTGTTTTTTTTCATGAATGTGATAAAGAGCTGGACTCTCCTAATTTACGCTTGATCAGAAGTTTTACTGCACAGAAAAACCTTTTGTTGTAAAATGCGTTGCTTCTTTTGGAGGAATGAGGATGAGCGATGAGAAGAGACAATGTGACGGCTGATTTCTGTCATCGCTGCCACCTCCTTTCAGCCATGAAAAGCCAAAATGAATGATTTCTCTCACCAACAGACTTGATGCAGATTCAAGACAATGAATGAGCTAGAAAAATCACAGTGGAGTTCATTAATACTGACAGCATGCTATACATTGAAAAAAACAAGCGGTGCCAGTGTTTTCTGTCCCAGCAGCACTGTTGGTGGGGTGTTAAAGGACCCGTAGCTTATTCTTACCAGCCTTAAGCTGGAAACCTGCTGTCCTAGTCTTGTTGCAGCTACAAACTGTCTTCAAATGGCCCTCAATGACAGGTTAAGCAGGTTAAGGGGTCAAACTGACTGGAAAAGCGTATATAAGTACAAGTCCATTTACCATTTACAGATCACCCAGTCAGTACAATTTGAAATCATTTGATGGTCTTTCTATTGAAGTTATTTTTTATTGTTTATACAGTAGTGTTTATAATAAATACTTTGCTACTGAAGGCAACGTCTCCACTCTTTTATCACCACACTTTGTAAGATCCTTCCTAAATGCCTGGAGGTTTAAGTTATAACTGGAGTGAACCAGTATCCCTCCGGCAACACATACATGTGCGATTTTTATTTGGTTTACATTTGTTTGTTTTTTTGTTTTTGTTTTTTTTTGATAGAAAGATTTGCAGGTGAGATCCAAATCATCATCCTCAGATGATAACCTGCAAAAGATGAGTAAGGTGATATGTAGCTGGAAATGTAACTCTAATAATCATTCTAATGGAAAAAATAATAGTTTTATCCTAATAGCTTATAAATTGTTCCAGGAAATATGTCCCAAATGGAGCAGGATTTTCTAGTAAACGTGATGCGAATATGAAACTGCGGTTTTGTCTCTGAGTTGTTGTGACTGGACTTTAGATGACTAAAAGGTGCTGACGGTACTTTGCAGTAAGAAGTTTTAGTTTATGAATCACCTGCCATGCCTTATGTGCCAAGCCAAAGAAATATAACTTTACACTCTGTTTTCATAGAAGTATTTTATACTTAATTTATTTAAGGATCCTCACTGAGTAAAAAAATGTAAAACTGGAACCATCCATTTGTGTCCCTTTGGTCACATTTGAGTGGTGAAGGTGGTTTTTAATCCACATCTTCTTTCACTATAAACTCTGTGGAGTTTCTGATCACAGCACAGCAGGCTGTTTATTCCCCTGTTGCGAAAAGATGCTCTTAAAACGCACCTGTCATTGTGTGTAAAAGTAGGTAATGTTCCTGGCTTTATGGAGGCAAGTCAACCTATCTTTGTGCTTGGACAGCTATGAGAAATGTGACCATAAATGTCTTCGTGTCCTAGTTGAAAAACTAGTTAAATGCCTAGAATCACACTAAAAGTAAGGAAGCTGTGAAAAGAAATGTCATATGAATATATGTTCAGTGTTATTGTTCTGTAATGGGAGCAGTTCATTATTCTAATGGTGGTATTATGTGTGTATAATATGATGGCGAATTCTTTGTAATGAAATCTGAAGTGCAGCACATCACCTCTGCCAGTCATAAAGCACAAGCTGCAGATCAGACACTCACGTGCACCGCCTTCACATAATTTAATAAACCCACACAAAGAGGGATCTCCCCACAGCGAGCTTATCTGCAGAGTTTCTGTTGACTATCTGATCGGATAATCTGTGCGTTGTGCTTTGGCCCATGTGAGGAGGGGATTACATATTTATTTGGGGACTTTACATCCTGTCCTTACCATCTGTCACCAGTAGTGTGACTACGACACATTTACAACCTCTTCATGGTGGAGTGATAGGATGTGAGTGGGTGTGAGACAGACTGTGTGAACAAGAAAGAGAAAAAGAAGAAGGAAGGAAGGAAAGGAGGGCAGCAGTCTACCAGAGAAACAGGAATACCCCAGGATCAGTGAGCCTTTGGAGTAAAAGAATCTCCATCACTTGCACAAGCACCAAAATCCCCCATGTCGTCAGCTGAAGAGTGAAATTAGAAGCTGGGAGATTTCATTAAAGTCCAGCAGAAGTGTTGGAACTTGGTATTTCCAATGATCTCAGTGGGGAGTCATCTGTAATCCTGTAACATCTTTGTAATCCACATCCTTGTTGCACACTTCAGAGCTGGTAGTTGATGCTCTAAGTACTTTGACCACAATCTGACAAAAGCTTTCATACACTATAAAAAAAATGAAGTTTCAATTTGATAAAAGCATGAAGCATTTTGTTTCTAGTAGGTTCTGCCTGTCTTAACAAGGTAACAAGGTTTTTCCTCAGTTTATCTGGCCTGTGTGAAATTAATTATACAGACCATATTTAAGCATCTTTTATAGCTGATTTAGCAAACAGATTAATGAATATTCACTCAATGAAATATGCTGCAGATTAGAGGAGCAACATTTATTCTACTGTATATTGTACTATGACCGAATGTAAGTGAAAAAAGACTCCAAAAATACAAATTACCCAGAATACTTCACTGAAAATGGAGATATATGGAAGATGTGATGAATGGTTTTAACAGAACCTGTTAGGGACCTGAATTAGAAACAAAAGTAAACCAGAGAACAGATTGTGGAGGTGTAGAAGATTTGGTGGACAAAAAACTAAGTACAATTTTTCTAGAAGCACTTCTGAACAAAATGAAAGTTAAATAAAGTGTTAACACTGTTTAAAACAGGGGACAGACACCATGTCACAACCTCCAGCAAAGTAGACAGATTTGATGGAAGAAATCACAGATTGTATAGGTAGCAAAAAAACAGCAGTATGAGTTTTATTGGACCTTAAAAAAGCCTTCGATACCATTGATCACGGCCCAGCGTTCACTAAACTTGAAGGGTAGGGGTTTGAACTGGCTAAAAGCTAATTAAGGAACAGGCAACAGTTTGTGCAAAAAGGTGAATACAAATCAGACAACATGGAAATCACATGCAGAGTACCTCAATGACCAGTATTAGGTCTGAAGTTATTTATAATATGTATCAATTACATGTACAGAGTATCAGAATAATGTTGCAGAAGATACAACTGTTTTCTGTTCTGGGGAGAATTTGCAGCAGATTTTGGAGATGATTACAACAGAAATAAACAAACTAAAACTAGAAATAGAAAGAAATTATCATTAAATTTAAGCAAACCAAAACTGATACTCTTTGGGAGGAATAACACAGAAATACATGTAGAATTCATAACTGATAATACACAAAAAGACTAAATGAGATTAAAAACAATTTGGTGTAATCCTGGAGCAAAAATTCTGCTGGATACCTCATGTAAGCAATGTAAGAGCAAAGCTGATAAAATGCACCACAGTTCTTGGAAAAATGGGTCACATTCTGTATGCTACATCACTACATGTTCTACATTCTTCACAGTTTTTTCCGTATCTATCCTACTGTGGAGGTCTGGGTAAACATCTAGAACAGCATTCTACAGCTGATATGCAGACTTCAGAAAAGAGCAATAAGGACAATAAATAAGGCAGGATACAAGGAACGCAAGAAACACTTTTTATAAAATCACATGTTAGAATTTAATGACTTACCATAACATACCATACCATACTATAACATACCATACCATACCATACCATACCATACCATACCATACCATACCATACCATACCATACCATACCATACCATACCA
>JBAFTA010000005.1:33417240-33429811 GCA_036919975.1 Melanotaenia parkinsoni | reverse complement strand
TTTTCTTTTCTTTTCTTTTTATTTCTTTTCTTTTCTTTTTATTTCTTTTCTTTTTTCTTTTCTTTTCTTTTCTTTTTTCTTTTCTTTTCTTTTCTTTTTATTTCTTTTCTTTTCTTTTTATTTCTTTTCTTTTTTCTTTTCTTTTCTTTTCTTTTTATTTCTTTTCTTTTCTTTTCTTTTCTTTTCTTTTCTTTTCTTTTTTCTTTTCTTTTCTTTTCTTTTCTTTTTATTTCTTTTCTTTTCTTTTTTCTTTTCTTTTCTTTTCTTTTCTTTTCTTTTCTTTTCTTTTCTTTTCTTTTCTTCTATTGCAAAAAATATAAACTTAAAAGAGACCAAACGTAAGACAATATAAAAACATAATAAAAAAAGAAAGAATAAAAAATATTTTTAAAAAATGAAGGAAAACAAAGAAAAGATAAGGTTAAGTCTTAAAGAAAAAATAAAACAATAATAAAAAATAATCACACTAATAATAAGAGAGTTCACTCTTTCTGCGCGATGTGTTGGATTTAAATATAGATTCCATATTTAATCAGACAGTAAATGTCAGAGACAATCAGGTTTCCAGTGAAACTCTTAAGCTCCGCCCTCTTCTTAAGCTCCAAAGCACCTGGTGTGTGATGCCTCAGTGGCTTCATCCACTTCTTAGACACAGTCTGTGTAACTGTCAGATAAGAACTCCGATAATGAAACAAAAGCAAGATGTAGGATGTTTTTATGTTGCAGCAGAATGATTTTAACTGTTTTTACATCCCTTTTAATCTGATAGCAGATCAATATCACATCACAGAGCCTCAATCAAGTTGGATTTGTTTTAGGATATAGTACTGGGCCACATTTAACCATAATTTTATTAACATGGCCCTCTCTAGTGAACAAAGCCATTGGCCTGCAGTTGGAACCGTGTTATCTGACTTTACAGCCTTTGTCAGTTTGCCTGGAAAGCTACCGAATGAAAGATCTTTACATACTACTTGGGGTCATCATGGGTAGGATCCTTTAATTATATGTTAAGTGGAAAAAATGGCACAACCAAAAGGTGGTCTCTTGAACTCAGCATTTCAATGTGGTTAAAGCTTTCCTGTCTCAACTTTGGAATGAAATCCCTGTAATAAGAAATAATAATGATCAACTAATTAAATTAACCCTTTAATGCTGTGTGTGTCATATCTGATACATACAGTTTCTGAGACCTTTTGCATCACCTTATGGTAAAAAGTTTGCTCAAAATCCTATCTGATACTTGTCTTGTGCCACCTGGTGGATATTTTTTTCTATGACAGTAATGTTGACATAACGGTACCAAACAGTGAATATACTAAATATTATTTTTGTTCTTTTTATTAGTTTTTTTTTCTTTAGATGAAAGGTAAAACATATTGAAGAACCAAGAAAAAGAAGTCTGGTTGATGTCGGTTTGACTCTACAGTAACTTTAGTTTCTCTACTGTACAAGATGAGTTTGAATGATCTGTTCTTTACAAATACATAACGGATAAATTTCACTTTCCTTCGTAAGCTATGCCTTCAAGAGCAAGTTTGTCCTTATTTTTGTTGTCCAGCTTTAGTTTAGTACTAAAAGAAGTTATAAATTTTTAAATAATTCTATGCTCAATCCAGTAAAACAATCTCCCAATTTGCTGTAATAATCCGATTTAAAAAAAATGTGAAAAATTCAAATTAAAATACTGTCATCAACTTTTTTTTAACTCTGTAAAGCATATAAACATGCGATGTAGATTAATTATAAATTATTTGAACCAAAACTGTTGATAATGCACATATCAAGCTGAACAAAGAACATGTAACCTGTCAGAAAGGCAGGATATAAACTGCCTTCATGCATCGTCCCTTCTGAGCTGCAGTCACGCCACATTATTTGAGTACGTTATGTAACACAATTTCACGTTCAAACTCTGAGAGATGCACCTCCATCACACAGCAGAGAGGACTGCAGGCCAAAGGAGGCTCTCTTGTTTGAAGGTTACAGCCAACAGAGCAGCAACAACATTCTTAAAACAGGAAGTAAAAGCTGGTGTACAAAGGAAGGATGTTCCAGCAGTTCATTCATGTACAGCACCAACGTCAAGCACGTCAAGGAAGTGCACTTTTCTTCAGGCTTTTCCTCTCGTGTGCAACTGCAAGGTTGCGTGATGAGGTTGTTTTAGGTTTCTTCCTGAAACCGGTCTGGACAGCTTCCAGTCACTGGTTTTCCTACAGAGATAAGAAGTAACGATACTTAAATGTTATCCCAAGATTGTTATCCCAAGATTGCTTAATGTCTACAAATATTACTTTTACATCTAGTTTTGTTAGTCTCTATTACTTATTAATATAAAGTGCAAAGGATTATCTGAATGAATGCTGATTCATGCAATCAGGAGTCTTTTAACATGAGAAAATAGTTTTTGTCCAGAGAGCAGGCTTCCTTTGGCTAAAGTCATCTTTACAGCCCAGACTCCAGATTTTTTTATTTTTTTTATAATTCTCTGCAGAGGTGATACATGAAACCAAAATGTGGTTAGCCTCTCATTGTGCTTGAAGTACGCTCATGCAACTGTTTTACCTCAAATGTGCACACCATGTGTGCATCTATGGTGTCTCATTTAGCAAACTATTCCTTGAGGTTGTGGTCCTGATTTCCTTTTGATGTATATCCCAGGTGGGTTTGAGTATTTGTTATGGTAACATGTTGGTAATCATTAAAAATGATGGGGAAATGGGAACATATAAATATTATAACCTGCAGGACTTGGTGGGTAATCGTTTAGACATAAACATTGATGTACAGAACTTTGCAAAAAGTTGTAAACTCGCTGAACCTTCCTGTTTTGCTGGGAACATCAGTGATAACATCTTTTAATGATTTAGAATGTAGTTTTTTATTTTTTTCTAACATTTGATCAAATGCTTTTTTATATGTGAAGTAAACTTAATGTACAAATTATTATGTTTAACTGAACATGATCTGGCATGGATAATTTACACTCACTAGTCACTTTATAATCTCCACCTGCTTAATCTCTAGTTAACACAAATATCTAATCAGCCAATCACACGGCAGCAACTTGATGCGTCTAGTCACATAAACATGGTCAAGACAACTTTCTGAAGTTCAGTCTGAGCAAAGAGATGAGGAGGAAAGGGGATTTAAGTGACTTTGAATGTGGCATGTTTGTTGGTCTGAGAATTTACTGGGATTTTCACACACAAACATCTCTAGGGTTTACAGAGAATGGTCTGAAGAAGAGAAAATATCAAGTGAGCAGCAGTTGTCTGGACCACAATGTCTGGTTGATGTAAGAGGTCAGAGGAGAATGGGCAGACTGGTTGGAGATGATAGAAAGACAACAGGAAGTCCAATAAGCACTGGTTCCAACCAGCACATGCAGAACAGCATGTCTGAACACACAACACGTCCAACCTTGAAGCAGATGGGCTACGGCAGCAGAAGACCACACTGGGTGGAGAAACGTTGCTGGTTTGATGAGTCTCTATTTCATATCCACGTTCAGATGCTAGGCTCAGAATCTGGTGGAATTGGATCAATTGGATCAAAGCTTTAGGATACTTCTGGGTTAATGGTGTGGGAGATGTTTTTTTTACTTTAGGTGTTTATGAAACATGCATGGCTTGGCTTACAGGAAGCTCACCACCTTCTTATCTACTGACAATATATTCACACACAGATGCAGATACAACGTAAGATTCACGGAAATATGATTCACAAAATATGTTTGTGAAGGTCTTAAGACAAAAACCATTATAACTATGAAACTATGATCTTTCATTCTTCTAACAGTTTTCTAAAACTTTGGTTTATATAATAATCTATTTTCCTTCATTTTCAACTTAACTCCTGTTGTGTGTTGCCCAGCAAACAATATTCCAAAATAAAAAAATTGAGGACTCGTCCAGGATGGTTTTAAGCTTGGGCTTGAGCCCGAACTTAAGTTTGTTTTTTTGTTGTTGTTGTTGTTTTTGTTTGTTTGTTTTGTTTTGTTTTTGCTTTTGTGTATTAGGTCTGTGAAACAACATCAGCCTGGTAAACCAGTGTGTCATTAGAGCATGTTGACAATTTATTTATTTATTTTACTTTTCACTAGCTTTTCTGCAGCTTCTTTGGAGCCCATTCACCTCTTGTGTGTACTGCAGGTAGATGGAGGTACCTGTATAAGAGAGTATATAATGCTTTAGGATGGCTGTCGTGAGTGGATATGCCCAATATGTGCATGTGTGCCAGCATTTATGGGCGTTTTGATGGCTATCTTGAGTACTGAGCCAGACAAGTTGTGACCATTTCCACGTATGTGTTTGCTTAACTAAAAACTGTAAATGTAGTAACTGTTTATTGAATGAGACCACTGTATGTTTTTTATTGTTGAGACATCTTAAACAAATACATCTGTACATGTTTTCAAGCCCTCATGAAACATTTAATTCTACTGCAGATGTTTGTGAAGCTGACTACAGCTGCCAAAGATGACCACATTGATGCAGTAGAGTCATTGTCTTAAAAGGTTATGCTATGCTTCTTTTTTATCAGACCAGCTGGAATAATTTAATAATCTGTAGATTAAAGAGCAGAAAAGCAATGTACCAACTACTCACCCTTGTGGAAACCCAAAGAAATTATGCCTGCAGATTAAAAACTACATATAGAAATATAAATGTATATTTTCTTTTTTTTTCTAACAATGAAATTTGGCTTTTCAGCATTTGTATATTAGAATTATACATTCATGGATTTCCACAAAGTGCTCTAAATTCTTCCAACAATTCAAAACATGGGTTAGCTTGGTTTACAGTGTCCTCCAAAAGTTTATCAATGCATAGGCCTCAGACATGACCCGGGAGGGACCGACTAGTGCTGCCAAAGAAAACTTCATAACTGAAAAACAATGCATCAAAAACAAATATCGAAGCATCATAAGTGTTCAATAAGGAACATTTAGTTTTACTCCTCCACAAAGCAGATCTGTGTCCAAATTTTAAGCATTTTTCTGATACTGTCCCCAAATGGCAACAAAATGCTGTGACTAGTTGCGAAGTCCCAACGCAGACAGGGACTTCACCCACAGACACCCGTAGACATCATAGACCAACAAGCCATCCATGGCGGATTCACCAAAGAAACACAAGAAGACATTATCAGAAGAAGGAAAGGGAAAGAAAAAAGTGACAGAGCAAGAGATAAGACAAGAGTCAACATAGGACTGGCTGGAGAGAGCAGAGAGGAGACAGAATGGATGCTGAATTAGCCTTCATTAAGGGAGCACCGAAGTTCCTAACATCTGTTACGGATGCTGGTATGGGTAGCATCACTAGTGGCCAGCAAAAAACAGACAGTACGCATGTGCTCCTCATAGACTGTATATAAAAGATGGATGGAGCTTCCGTACAGCACCCATAGATTTCTGAAGAGCTGAATTGAAGATCATTGGGCGGTTCCCACGTCACCATCTTGGCAGCGTCACGCATGTCGTCATTCCCTGAAAATCCAAAAAGACATGGACTGTGAAGGTGGGAGTGGATGATTGACACCCATCAAACTCTGAGTTGCCTGTAGCTAAGAGCTAACCGAGCTAACCCGAAGCTAATGGGAATACAAACCAGCTAACGGAGGTAGGCGGGCTAAAGCTAAGGCGCGCTCTTAGCTGGCTAAAAACCACGGTTGTGCTACACTCTCCTTTCTTGCCGCAGATTTTGGATACCTGTTAATCAAAAGGACACGCCCCTAATTATGCCAGACTTCAAGATTAAATAACATCCAAACGAATGAGTTAGAAAAAAATTCACCCACCTCACAGTTGTAATGTAGGTAAATTCGACCTATTAATCCTAAAATGGCTTTTTGTAACAGGCTTTAAACATGTTTATTTCTGCTGTGAAGTTGGTCTTTTTAACATGGGAGTCTATGGGGATTTGATCTGTTCCCTAGTGGATGAGGGGTGAACTGCTATTTCTTGTTCCGCATAGGCTTCACATTATACTGGCCGAGGTTGCCGCATGGTGGTCCTCCAGTAAGCTTAGAAAGCAGCTGAATTTTGTTCTCCCCCATACTTGTTTTGATCTATACTTCAGATTTTTCAGTTGAATTCAGTTTTATGTAACACCGATTCACAAGAAAGTCAGGGAAGCACTGAAAACTCCTCCCTCATTTGTCCCTTTCTGTCAAGAGCCAAGAATAAAGAGAAGGAGGAAAGACTCAAATGTAGGATGACAAAGCAGGCATTAAGGTTGTTTAATTTAACTAAAAGCACTACAAAGGCAGAATAATAATGAACAAGAACTAAAACTAAACAAAAACTCCAAACAACTTGGTAAAAACTGACAATGTAACACGAGACAACACAAGGACAACCAGAACAGGAACTGCCACGAGGATCTGGCGCTGGACAAAAGAAATCAAGGAGTATTTATACAGAGGGAGCTATTACAAACTAACAGCAGGCGATACAATCAGCAACTGAAGACCAGATGGGAAAGAAATGAAAGGTATCTGGAACCCAGAGGGTACAGATAAAGGAAATAAAATAAGACTAGATTCAAAACTAAAAACAGAACTAAAACCCACAGACCACAACACTTTCCATCTGCTGCCTTTGGTGAGCAGTGAGCTGTGGTTAATATGCTATGTAAATGGTCTTCAGTTGAAGGGCAAGGTGACCTTCTTAAATGAAAAAGGCCCTCTTTATTCTTATAAAAAAAAAGGTGTTGGGTCAAGGGAGGGAATTTACATTAACAGCTTGGTAGCTAATACTTAGGACTGACAAATCCTCATCACCACTGTAGCTACAGCGTAGCTACTCTCACATATCTTATTTCCCTCACTCTGTCCCTCATAGATGGGCATTATCTGAGTGCTGCAGCGCCTGCAGCTTTCAGGCCTGCAGCAAAAAGCTGGTGTGCGAGTCTGAGGTCACCTCAGATATGCGATGACAGCCCAAGTCAGAGACTGGACTCTTGAAGGGTCACCCGGTCTGTCTGCCAGCAGCCTGAGGCACATACGGCAGCGTGGAAGGTGAAGGAGTGAGTGCTGAGAGTAAAGAATGTGCAGCACTTGCTCTTTGAGGTTGTGGAGCCAAACTTAGCCTCAGTCTTGTATCTCCATTTTATTTTTAAACAATATAGTTTCTGTGGAAATATATGTATTCGAATGATTGTATAATTTGTATAAACATTATAAAAAAGACATCTGGGGTATTTTATAGGTGTGGAGCTAGAGGGGTGGTCAGGGTTGCTTTGGCCACCACAAAAATTGGATTGGACACTCCATGTGCCATTTTGGGTGATTGACAGGTTACTGGAGGAAGATAGAAACGTCTTTCCGGACCTGCATGGATCACCAGTATCTCTACACCAGGTTGAAGTAAAACATATTGACAGGCTTCACATTTCTAGACACGATTTTGTTCCAGTGCAGGGACAACTCCTAACGTTCTGTAAGGCTATTAACCTGATGTTAGCATGAAGCTACATAGCAGTGCTGATTAAGTTGTATGCTAGCACCTGAAATATAACTGACATCAGGCTCACAGTAAACACTTTTCCTCTGTGACAACGGGACAGAATACTTCAGTTTTTATTCCTCCAAGATTAGTCAGTCAGAATATACCCACCACACATTAAAATATGGAGAATTTTCTTCCTTAAAGCACATCTTGTGTATTCCACAGCACAAATCGTTTAAGAAAAGCACTGCTAAATGTCAGATATCTGTCTAAGGCCTGGTGCACACACAGTGATTTCTTTAATCTTATGAGATTTTTTATCTGGTCAAGACCTCACGTGTGAAGATATTGTGTGTGGTGTGCTCCGAAAATGTAATCACAGAACAACACACATATAACAATGCTGTCCCACAACTCATCTACAATCTATTCCTCCGAGCCAGACAAACGTTGAAACATAGAAGATGAACCATAGCAACAACTGGCAAAAAATGAAGAAGAAGAAACAGCAACAACCGGTAAACACAACACCCAGCATGGACGAAGATATATATGACGAGGGAATGACAGTGGTCTTGGGACTATTGTTAGCAGAAAAATACAGAAATGAAAAAAATAACAGACTGGAGACGGCGTGAACACGGACTTTATTTACTTCCTTGTTCCCCAGCCAGCTCGTTCTCTGATTGGCTACATGCTGTACCACGTCACCATCCACACAGTCACAATGCACGAGTCATCGGCGTTCCTCAGCAATTGGCTCTGAAATATTGAACATGTTCAATATTCCGAATTGTTGGCTACGGCCCGTTTCGGAGTGGATTATTGGGACAAATTGGCTCGTAACCACAGACCAGATGATGATTGGACAGGGACATCTCACGATGGCCGGGCATTTGCCGTCCGAGGTCAGGAAGAGGCAAAATCAGGACAAAAACAGCCCAAAAATTGTTATGTGTGTACCAGGCTTAACAAAACTTTAATTTTAAATGATTTTATGTTCTTATCTGAAACTTGGTTGCAAATTATGGATGGTACTCTATTCTGGATGATGGTCTCACTATTTTAATCAACCCAGGGTCAATAGCCATAGTGGTGGCTGAGTATGTGTCTACAGGAAGAATTTTAAGCATCAAAAGATTCATTTTAATACATTTTTGTGCTTTGAGCCTTTGAATTTTAAACTTGCTGGTCCCTTACAGATTGTATTTGTTCTTATTTATCGCCCTCCAAAACCTGCTGGTGCCTTTTTAGGTGAATTCCCAGAGTTTTTATGTTCAGTTGTTCTTAATAATGATAAAGTTGTTATCTGTGGTGATTTTAATATACCTGGCTGACGCTACCAGTTCACAGGCAACGGACTTTTTTATACATCACAGATGCATTTTAAACAGCATGTGTACAGCCCAACTAACAACAAGGGCCACATGTAAATGTGTCATTTATCTTCCTTAGATTTAATGGATTTTACTACAGCTGACCATGAATGTTGAATAGCTAATGTCCGGGTATTAGTACAGTTTCTACACATTGTTGGAGAACTCGTATTTTTAATTAAAGAAGCGCAGCAGAGTTCTGTGCACTTTTTAACAGTAATTATCAGCAATTGCCCGAACTTGCAGATATGACCTGGTCAGTTATTTTAATTCTGCCTGCTTGTCCTCCCTTGATGCTGTTGCTCCACTGACCTTAAAACTAAATCTCTTCACACCAAACAGCCGAAGATTAATGGCAATGTTCGTAAAAGGGAATGAAGGCAAGCAGAGAAAGAGGAAATGGAAAAAATCAGGATTTCAGATACATTTTAATATCATGGAGGATTCACTGATAACCCTAAGCTGTATGGTAAAGATGGCAAGAAGACACTGTTTCTCAAAGCTAATATCTAACAATATGCATAATCCCAGGTTTTTATTTCAGTGTTGACCTCCGAGTGAACCCAGCCCCTCCTAGTTATCCTCTGAAGGCTGAAATGTTTTTAACTTATTTTAATGTGAAAGCCGAGTCTATAAGATCTTCACTTATCCCCCATGCCCCTCTAATTAATACTTTTTACCCTACAAAACACATTTTAGCACATTTTATCCCATGTCCCTATCTGAACATTTACATGTGATTTCACATAAAAGAGTTTCTACCAGCTCTCTTGATGTGATGATCCCTTCAAAGTTCTTAGTTCAGGTAATTCACTCCATTGGGTGTGACTTGCTTTCTGTTTGTAACAGCTCCTTGTAAACTAGTTGTATCCCTTATGTCAAAGCTGCATGTCTGACTCAAAAAAAAAAAAAAAAACTGGGCTGCATCCATTTCTTTGTCTTGATTCGTCAATTACACTGCCATGCGTCATATACTGCACCCAATAAAACAATCAACTTTCTATAGTTCCTTTTGAACTTGTGGCAAACATTTCCACTTGATAATGTATCAATATTGTATTTCTCGCGTCTTTCTAATGTGAAGCTTCCCTGCTAAACTCTCGCCCACCCTCTGGCCACCCCATGTCTAAAAGTCTAGCTCCGCCAATAATTTCCACTGTCACGTCTGCACCTCGTGGCCCATAAATAGCCGCAGAGTGCGGCAGTGACAGCGTTAAATGCGCTCAGCCTGAGTCTCCACCTTCTATGTAAATGCCAGTGTGAGTGAGTGGGACCCGAGGCGGAGAGAGCGCTCCGTGAATGAGGAGGCGGGGGGAGTTGCCTTTACGGACCTGCGCTCGGAAGGCGGAGGTGTGTGTGTGTGTGTGTGTGTGTGTGTGTGTGAGTCTCTCCGCTGCTCCAGTGTTTTGCATCAGTTCGGAGGGGGAGCGGCGGTACGTTACCTCTGGATGCAACCATGTCACGAGCGCTGGGCTGTGCCACGAGAGCATCAGAATAGGCTGATCCATCCGGGCGAGACAGAGAAGGAATAAAGCGATGGGTGGCCAGATAACGCGGAGTGCCTTATACGGTGAGGAATAAAGCGTTTTTGTCTGCATTTCTGGTTCGGTACGGGTTCTGGAGCGTTTCATTCATAACAGACTGTGTTGGGCTGTTATCAGGTTGCCACTACAGCCTATTCTTCGGTCACAGTTACGTCACTCCGGTAATTAGAATAGGGGGTCTGGAGACGCGCAGCTGTGTCTTTTGATTAATGCAGCGTAACAAACAGGATATCACCCCCTCCTCGAGCACTTACAGTGGGACATGATTCCACAGAAATGTTATTGTGAGGCGTTTTACTCAGGTGGAATGGGTTTGGGGAATGGTGGGAAGTGACGGGGGTTCCCTCAGCTCCGTGCTTTCCCTCATTAATAACAGGCTCAGAGCTGCAGAAAATCAATGCATTGATGCAGCTGTGTTGTCCTGAGTGCTGACAGGGAAGTGGGAGCCTCCATCTGATGTGATGTCCTGAATGATCAGGAGGACTTTTTTCTGAAAATTTGATTTGATCTAGAAGGACGACCTTTCAGCCAGTTTATAATTAGGCTTTATGTGTCAACAATATGGCCACCTCCAGGCCTATATTCTAACATCAAACACCTCCACCACCTCCTCTTCAATCAACCAAATTGCCCCACAGAAACAGAAGAAAGTGACCCCCATGGACAGCGTGATGATAAGTGATGTTTAAGTGAGAAATCCAAGGGAACGTGTAGGAGGTTAAGCTGTGACCCTGCTCCTCCAGCTTCTCCTGGTTTTGACCACCTGATCATTCTAATAAAAGCCCCAAGATTAATCCAATTACTCTAAGCAGGACAGACAGCAGGAAGAGCTCCTTTTCTCTGGGATCAAGGTCAAACACCTCATGAAATTAGTGTCCGCCAGGTGTGTTTGTGTGTGTGTGTGTGTGTGTTAACTGCATGGTATCAAGCAGTTCCTCCTCTGTGTACTGTAAATATTGGCACTCATCCGTTAAGGTACAGAATGGTTCCAGCTAACAGCCGTGTAAAGAGTTGTGTAATCAGCAATGTGACTCTGTTTGGACAGAAGACTTTCTAAGGAAATTAGATTTTAAAATGAATATCTGCCTCAGTATTAAGACTAACACAAAATATGATGACATGTTTCTCTATGGCAGAGCCTAAATATCTGAAATCTGCAGGTGATTTTTCAGATTATCTATTTTCTGTCGTATTGACAGGCATCTAATTATAGGCCAAATTCTGGTAGGCGTAATGTAGTCGTATATTTGCAGAATGAACGAAGTAAATTAAATATCCTTTTATAAAAAAATTGCAGAGAGGCTGGTCTGTTAATTATTTTACATGTTTTCTTGTTTTTTCATGGCACGTTTCTGGTGAAATGTTAAGAAAGTCTAAGTTTTCTTTTGTTTGAGAAGTCTTGTTTAGAAGCTGATGTAACTCATCATTAGCTTCATTATTTTATATATCTATGCTTAACCAAACTGGAGCCTGAACAGTTGGCCAGAATCAGTAAGTATTGGACTAGCACAAAATTTTGAATACATACATACAACCTGAATACAACAGAATGTCCTTAAATGTCATTTTAAAATAGCCTTATCATTCAGTTTTTCCTGCAGAGCAGTCTTTGTATTGAAATGCTCACAGCAACTTGTGCAGGCCCTGAATTCTGGCTACATCCTCACAGGTAGCCAGAGAGTTTGGGACATATATTTCTGTAAATAGACATTTTTTCCCTTTTCGATAGAAGTTGAATGAATGATATTAACAGCATTAACTCCCTGAATGGATTTGAGCCAGTAAAACAACTCTTCTTGCAGCCTGGCTGCTTTCGGCTTCTGAAACTTTTGTTACACCAACATATTTCACAGCTTTTAGAGTAATTTGCTTTTCAACTTTAAGCCAAAACAATGATGTTTTTTTTCTACCAAAGATTCTCAGCCTGAGGGTCTGGACCTCCAGGAGAGTCATGAGATCATGTCTTGGCAGCCACAAATGATCACAGAGAACTTATAAATTAAGATATCGGTTAAATATATTCACTTCCTTGAGTCTCAAATTTGGCTCAGCATAGTTTCAGCCTGAATTATGAGTTTGTTCTTTTTGTCTAACATGCTGCAGTAAATGGGCTGTTTTATGTTTTACCTAAACTGTAAATTGTCTTTATATATATCAACATTTAAAATTAACAACATGAAATAGAGGAGAGTGTCATT
>JBAFTA010000005.1:33404374-33414442 GCA_036919975.1 Melanotaenia parkinsoni | reverse complement strand
ATTATTATTATTATTATTATTATTATTATTATTATTATTATTATTATTATTATTATTATTATTATTATTATGCTGTTTTCCAAATACATTTTTGTAATAAACTCTGAACATACAAAATTGTGAGTATTTACTGTTTATTTTTAATGACTTTTAGTAGTAACAATTACTAGTAACAGTTGGACTAAAGGTTTAATCTTATGTTACATTAATTAAAAGCCACTTCAACACTCAGCGTTGCAGCTGGTGAAATTTTTAACCATCCATTGTTGCAGCATTACCCGTTAGTACTTCTACAGGATTCTTCCCAGTGCCTCATGAAAAGGTGCTCACTAGCTTGTGTTGCTTGTACAGTTATAAAGATGCAACACTTTAGCTGCTGGAAGCTAATGCTAATGCTAGCTTTATTGTCATAATTTGTCTGACTAAGCACAAGAATGTATATCCATTTTCTCCATGTGGGTGCTGATTTCTGATCATGTCATTGTTATATGAAAACATAGCTAAAGTACTTGGAGTCATTATGTAAAAGAGATGCTGACACAGAGAAAAACATGCTTCCACACTTTTTTTTTTTTTTGCCACACTTGCTGATGAGCTGCTTTTCCACAAAAGATTTTGGTTGTGTGGGTTACTTAGCTACAGTTACCCTCCAGCAGGCATGCCCACTCAACTCACTTAGTAGCAACACATTCTCCAGAATATTTGCTGCTGTGTTCGCACATCTTCTCCTCTGCTGTTCTGGGACTGGATGGAAGGTCTTTTCAAGAAGTCCAAAGGAAATGTTGAGTAGCCTATATTTACATTCACGCATGTCATGGAAAACGATGAGTAACATGTTAGCAAAGGTGGCAGATACTCATTGATTACCTTGTATAGGGAACATTTGGATCACAAACCAGTGTCTAATGCAAGCTAATCCATTTATAATTTTATAGAGAATTTTGAATGTTTGTGATTAAAATAGTTTTATAAGCCATCCGTGAAACATTATTTTGGGAGCGAGGCATCTGCCATGATGTTGCTGCCCATCACATCGTTTGGCCGCCACCAACATGATGAGCGATGAGTCTGTGGTGAGCTCCTGGTACCTGTCCTCAGGTAGAACAGCAGCTACAGTTACGGTCAGTACCAAAGGCGAGCAGCATATTGGGTTTCACATAATTTGCTTGCATGTGTGTAGCATCTGCCACACACGTTTGAAGATGAGTAAAAAGAGGAAACCTAATACCTTGTGAAACACTATAAAACGAGCCGTGAGCGTGTGCATGCTCTGAACCAGGTTGGAAAGCCTTAATGATAATGTGCATGATTAATAGTTGCTATTATAGTGTGATTCATTTCACAGTTGTTTTTGCATCAGGCTGAAATGCCATTTTGTCATGAGTGAGTGGGATTGAATACATCATCCAGACAGAGCTATGTAAACATCATTAAGGAGCTGTTTGTCTGTGCCCTGCAGGCTCGTTGGTGCTTTTTTAAATGATGCTTTCAGCATATGTACAGAAAGAAAAATCTAATAAGAACTTAGCAAGATGGTACAAGATGTCTTCCTCAACTTGATCATGTTTGCAGTGGAAGTCAAACATGACAGAGAAAACTTTGAAAATGCAAACAAGTCTGTGATTGATGTTGCACCTTGCTTATTCCCTTATTCTAAATAGCTTAGAGACTTAAGATGAGCTGCTATCATGGATACAGTCAGGCCATGTGTGCGTGCATTTGTTTCTCTGCAGCCTCATTGGATGAGCATTAATCTGGGCTTTTTACAACAAACGAGAAGTGGGTTGGCATTTGGGCTACCTGTATAACATAAGCACTGATAGGCTGGTTTGATTGAACACTACAGACTTATTGTGTGTTTTAAGGTACTAAAATGAGCAAAACAGTAGAGATGTGGGTCAGTGGTATCTGCAAATACCACTGAAGGTTTGTTTTGCAGGACCCACGAGACACGTGTGGGATGTGCACTGCTGAGAACAATAGGAGGAGAAAGTTCAGATGTTAACAATAAAGGATTCTTCACACAGCTAATTCAGTACCCTGTAGATATATATTAATCATATGAATGCATGGCTTCCATGTGCTGGGGTGACCTGATAGTCTCACTGTTACCTTGTGAGAACATTTCATTTGGTAGATGGCGTTTATAGTTGCTCAGCAGAACAAGACGGTGATTTCCCTACCAAATGCTGAGTAAATATTTGAGTAGGTCTCTCCCACCCCTAAAATCCTATTTGCATCAGTTAGCTGGATCTTGGCGCGCAACAGCCACTACAAATTAAAGGAGACGGTCATGTACTTCTCACTCGCCATCATCAGCCAAATGAAATGCTGAGAGATTAGCTCAACACTCCACAGAGGTGTTCACTGGGGTATGACAGGTATTAGCTGTGCACAAGTCTGCATATTGTGATGAGGGATTGGAGCTGTTGTGCATGTGTTGTTATTAGTGGGATAACGAGTGCTGCACTGCGGGGCAGAGGAGCACAAGCTTTTCAAACAGTTTTCTTCCTATTAAGACATCCTTGACCTTTGGCTAAATACCTCCTGCAAGGCTGTTAAAACTGCCTGATAACGCCAGCAGGGCGCTGCGTGCACAAACACAGGTTTATAAGAGGCAGCTGTCAGATTGATCTTAACAGGAACCATTTACAACAGGGTCACATCTGAGGCCACTAGCATACTCCAGCATAGGCGGTGCTGAGGTAACTGGAACACTGACACCAGCCGTTACCCCTCAGGGCGTTTTCGCTGTTTCTAAAAACTGACTTAAGAACCGTTAAGTGGGGAAATAGTTTTTTCATCCATAAAAGGACAATTCCTGCTCCAATATGTTGTCACTCATGTATATATATATATATATATTTTTTTTTTATTTTTTTTTTATTGCCACATATTTTCTGGTTGTGTTCAGACAGACAGAGCCCTGAGGAAAAACCCACAGGAAGTGGCTTTAGCCTGCTGCTACAGGTTCCCCGTAAGAAGATATGTGTGAGAACTTCATAAACATGGAAAGTTATTTAACAGCAATCACAAAGGTGGGGGCGAAACTGAGTGAAATAGGTAAGGTAGATTATTTCCCACTTTCATTTACTCTGAATCTGGAGTTTTGACCTGATCTGATGCCTCCATCCCTTTTTTTTTGTTCTTGTTGGTAGGACGGAGGCCTCTGTTATATTGAGAACCACTGCCTAAAGGGATCGTTAACAGTCTTGTGTCTTTTGTTGGAGCTGGGAAACATCTCAAACCTGCAGGATAGTGTCCCTGAAAAAGTTTAGGGTAGTCCCAATTCATCAAGTGCTTATAGCAGGATCCACACAGACAGGATGCAATAACATGCATGACTGAAACCTGGAAGTCAGATCTTATTTGGTTAGCTGGTGTAAATTCTGTTGCTTGGTGATTCCAACTATTCTTAAAGCAAATAGTTATGCTCAGTTTGGCAATTAAAAACATTTTCAATGTGAATTGATGTGAATCATCTCTAAGGGGACTGATGTAGACTTTTTAAATGTGCTATGTGCCCTGACTGACTCTGAACATGTACAGACTTTGCTGCAGGATAAAATGAACACAAAGGTAGAAATATGGTTGGTTGTTAATGCGTCAGCGACTGTACTGTTATTTATAGCATGTTGGCAGTTGTTCATGTTTTCCATCAAACATCCACATAAGAGTTTTTATGATTATGTCTCTCTTTACTTTCGGTGTTTTTATTAAAATTCATTACGCATGTCAAAAATGCTAAATGAAAC
This sequence comes from Melanotaenia parkinsoni, assembly GCA_036919975.1. NCBI lineage: Eukaryota > Metazoa > Chordata > Actinopteri > Atheriniformes > Melanotaeniidae > Melanotaenia > Melanotaenia parkinsoni. The sequence continues at coordinate 33,410,687 of JBAFTA010000005.1, read as the reverse complement.
ACACTGAGCAAATATTACGGCCTCCACCTTGATCTGGTCTCTCCAAAGGACATCGTTACAGAAGTTTTATTTGTTCAGATTCAGCTTGGCCAATCTAAGCCTGCTGCCATGATCCTTTTGAAGAGAAAAGGGCTTTCTCCTGCAACCCTTCCAAACAAGCCATACTGGTTCAGTCATTTTCTAACTGGACTATCATGAACTTAAACAATAAACATGCTGAGGCCTGCAGAGTCTGAGATGTATTTCTTGGGTTTATTGCAGTTTCTCTGAGCATTGCAGGGTCTGACTTTGGGCCGAACTTTCTGGGGCGTTCACTCCTGGGAAAATTGTCAGTTGTCTTAAATGTTTTTCACTTGTGAGTAATTTTTCTCTTGTAGAATGATGGACTGAATAGACTGGAAATGGTCTGATAACCCTTCCCATATATATGGGCAGCTTGATGGTTGCTTCTCCTATGTCATTGCTGATGTCTTTCCTCCTTGATAACCTGATAAGACACCTGAATGCTGCAGAGCATCTAACTGACAGAACATCTGCTTTTATAGACGACCCCTACAAAAACATGAGAAGTAGACCCTCTTAGAGTAGATTCTCTTTGTTGGCTGGTGGCTAATGTAATGGTTGGTGAAACACTAGATTTTATTCCCAATATCAACAACACGCTTAATTTTGGTGAACAGTTGTCAGTCCAGCACAAAATACCATGTATATATGTTGTCAAGCTGAATGTGGCATCATGGGTAATGTTTGTTATCGTGGTTGATGGTAATGGACTAAGGGACAAGGATATGCAGTGCTGATAGTAAGTTACGTTAATTCCTCTTAATGGGACAGCGTTGGGACCAGAAAATAAAAATCATTCGGTCAGTAACACAATCATTTCCAGTGATGCCCTGCAGCCTAAAGACGAAAGATCTCTTAGATATCTGGCAAAACAGAAAATGAACAGCCTTTAAAAAAGTTTGAAGCTATTACTTTTTCAACTTTTGATAACATAATGAGGTTTGTGTTTTATATTCCAGTGTGGATTGTCAGTTTTTAAAATCAGTTTATGTCCGATGACACTGAGTTTGCTTTAATACAGTGATGTGTAACTAATATGAAACAGAATAACTTTGTGATTGTGAGATAAGATACCTTTATTAGTAGCTGTGGGCCACTGTCTAACCTTGTTAGTCCAGATATCCATGCTGCTGCACGTTGGCAGGCGTTTGCAGTTACCAGGTAATTAAGACTTGTCACCACAGCAATGGTGGTGCCACAAGATGGTGCAACACAAAACAGCTGCTAGATTCATCTATGCAGGCATTAACACTAGGGCTGGCCGATATTGCAAATTTTGGTATTGATCTGATACCAGGTAAATCCAGGGTAAGTATCACCAATACCGATATGATACGGATATTTTATACTTCTTATCAGTCATTTAATGATTTTGCCTTTAATTTTTAATCATGATTATGATAATAATAAAACAATACAAAGGTTTTTGTCAAATGTCAAATTTTTTATTAACAAACTTAATGGCAGAAAGGAGAAATTTAAGTTTAAGCTTTTTTTGTTTGTAAACAATATAAAATAACAATATTATAAATAATTAAATAACTCTTAGCTAAACAAAAGCAAAACCTACTATTGGTTAGCTCTTATTCACATTCTTTGGCGTTTTGCCCCTGAAGCCCTCTGCAAGAAAAGCATCGATCTCCTCAAGCCCTGGTATCGATACTATCAATATTCGGATCGATCCGCCCAGCCCTAACTAACGCTGATAACGATCAATCAATCAGGTGCATTTGATTAGTAACACCTGACGGCCCCGCACGCTCTGCAGGTAGCAGATGTAATATATTGTGTTGTTTATCTGATGTTATCTGGTGGCCTGCAAAGCACCAGAAGAGTTTCATCATGTCCTGACATGCAAAACATTCAAATTAAAACTTCACTCCCTTTTATCATAAAAAAAAATGTTGATACAGAGCTCTAAAATCATTCAGTTATTTTTTATTGTATTTTTGCTTGAATTCACTCCTGTAAGAAACCCATGAGCTGCATTAGACATCCAGATTCTGGAACTCTAAATATAATTTTCCTGTGTGAGTAAACAATGGGCATCTGTTGTGTCCCAACTGATGGCTGTGGAGTGAGCTGATTAAGACCTTTGGATATGAGAGGTTGCTTAGGAACATGAATTCACACATAGCCTGTTTTCCTCCACAGCAGCTGCGCCTCTTTAGAGCCTACTAATGCATTCAGCTCAATCTGCCCGGGACCACGTGTGCAGCATTCTGCTCCTCTGAGGCGCTGCCTTAGACAAAGGGCTCAAACGGTGCTCCTGGACTGGGGCCAGTGTGAGGTGTAGACACGCTTACAGGACGTAGATCTCAAATGGGTCATTACTAGATAAACAGAGAGGGACACAAAGAAACAGAACACAAAGCGAGTCAAAGTCCTGGGACGTATCTGCGTGGCTACACCAGACATCTGCTGCTGCCGGTGTGTTAGTTGTCATCTGTTCCGGGTGTGTTCAAATCAAGCAGTACTTTCCAAAATATGAAAAAAAAAGCACCATGAACTTAACATCGATCATAATTTCATGTCAAATTTTCTTTTACAGTCTTGTTTCTGTAAGGAGACTACTGCCATAGGGTGAATTTTAGTGTCTTTTCAACGGTGTAATAGAAGAAACTTATAATATGTTTAATCTTGTTGATTGATGATCTACATTTTAATCTTCCCAAAGATGGATATCTAAACATGCAAAGTTTTGATTGAGGTTTGATTGGAAGGGAAAATGTTTGCAAGCTGATGTATCCAAGGTAAACATCGGGTTTCTCTGATATATAAATCTCTGACTTAAGGAAATGGGAGCAGCAATCAAGATGGTAGCCTGAATTGTGCATAATCCCACACAGCTGTGAGAAATAACGTGTTAGGAGTGGAAATAAAACTTAAAAAATAAGACTTGTTTGGATTATTGCATTTGGAGCCGAGATGTAGAATGATGGTGAACAAAAAGATGAGTCAACTGATGGAAATATAGATAGATGTGAAAACAGACCTGAAGAGATGAAGAGAAAGGAAAAGTTGAAAAAAACAGAATAATTTTTCCCTCAGTCAGAAAAAATTTGGATAGAAAGTTTATATTAAAGAGGAACACTTTTAAGATCATGTTTTAGCTTCTTTTCACTCGACTGCCACATTTCTCACATAAGAGTTGGACAGTTAAGATTTTGCTATTTAATTTTTCCACTTTTTCCTTTTCATGACACCCGAAAGATGTTAGTCCAGTTTCAGGTCCACGATGAGCTTGAAAAAGGTTTTTCCACAGTAATCTCTTGTTCACATGATTCTGTCGCTTGCTGGTAAAGATCCTCTGTCCCTCTTTGCTCCTCAAAGATACAGACTTTCATGGATGATGCTTTTGTACATTTTGAATTTTCCAAACCATCCCAACGTCTTCTAACTTGGAAAGAAATAAAAATACATCAACTGCTGCAATCAACTGCTGGAAATCATGTTTCAGTTCGATAATACTGTACAAAATTTGGATTTTGTCCTAAAAACTTCCATTAAGTTCATCTGACTGAAAAGGTCACTTTAATCTGCAGCTCTGGAAAATGTGTGAAATTTGCTCCAGGATATGTTGCAGAAGCCATTCTCACCCAGACTCCACACTGGCACCTCTGCTACTCATGCATGTGATTATCAAGTCAGCCAAATGTTTCTCTGCTAGGAGGGTGATAAGTAATACTTAGATATTTTATTTATAAGGAATAAAGAATGCACATGAAATACTGTATGTTGCTGGTTTATGCTGAAGCCTAATTGTCACTGACACCAGGGGGCTTACAGTTATTTGGACCTTTTTGTGCCTGGTGGATTTCCCATTCTGGACATGTGTTTCTTTTCTCCTTGCAGTGTAATTACCACTGATAAGCTTATTGCTTCAATGCTCACAAATAAATAACAAAGATTCATATACACAAACCTAAAAATCTTGGACAGTCCAGTCATATCTGATGTTATTTTCTGTGATGCAAAGTTACACTGAAACTAAATCTGCTGTTTCATTCATGTGACTCACTTCAACTCATTTGTTTCTGTTCTAATCTGATATTTCTTTCCTCTCATTCACAGACTCCTTTGGTGGCCCGTTCCCGTCCACGTCACACCGATGTCACCACAAACCCAAGAGGTGTCTGCCGATCCAGTGTGGCAGCATGGGTGGGCCCCTACCCATCAGCCCCCTTCTTTTCCACCCAAATGCCAAGGGGTCCCAAATCGTTATGGATCTCGCTCAGAAGACGGTCAAGAGGCAGGCCAGTTTCTGCAACGCCATCACCTTCAGCAACAGACCCATAGCGCTCTATGAGCAAGTGCGCCTCAAGGTGAAGCATTTGCCACTGCTTATGTTAAATTCCTTAAATTATTTATGAATTCATACAAATAATGCAACTTTTGCTTCTTCTCTTCTCAGATCACTAAAAAACAGTGTTGCTGGAGTGGAGCTCTACGTCTGGGCTTCACCTCCAAAGACCCCTCCAGGATAAACCCAGACAATCTGCCCAAGTATGCCTGCCCTGACTTGGTGTCCCAGAGTGGCTTCTGGGCCAAGGCGTTGCCTGAAGAGTTTGCCAACGAAGGCAATGTCATCGCCTTTTGGGTTGACAAGAAAGGCAGAGTCTTCTATCGCATTAATGAGTCCAGTCCCATGCTGTTCTTCAGCGGAGTCCGCACAGCTGAGCCCCTTTGGGCTCTCATCGATGTTTACGGTCTGACTCGAGGAGTGCAGCTGCTAGGTAAGAAAGCCAATCGCAGGCACCACAGGGACCGTAGAGATTAACATGGACTAAAGGGAACAGGATTCATCAAAATAGAATTATACAGCTTGTTGTGCAGTTATTAACAAGAAAACTTCTTTAAATATGTATTTTGATAACCTCAAATCTCCTGCAGGTCATTGCTTTCACCAAAAAATATTGGAGTATTCACCATAACAGGGTACAAAAAACCCACAACCAGAACCAAGAGAAGTCTCTAATATGCTTTCAATCACTTTGCAGAGCCAAAGCACAGCAGAGAGGGAGGAGGGCAGGAACTTTCTTAGCAATGTTACCAACTTCTGCTTTAATTAGTGATTCTTAACAAACCAGAAGATCCTGAATGGATTTTGGTCCTGAATCATTCAGCACTTTCTAAACTAACAGCAGGTTTTTGAAGTCAGATCTTTAACAAGCAGGAAGTCAGCGCAAAGTTCTCCACTTTCTTGGTATTGGTGAGGACTTGAGCAGCAGCATTCTGGACTAACTGCAGCTGTCTGACGGTTTTTTAGGAAGACCTGTGAGGACAGTTTTACAGTAGAATAGTCTATTAAAGATAAATACATACATCCTGCTGAGACATCAGTTCTTTAATACTTGATACGTCCTTAAGCAATTAAAAGCTGACTTCACATCTGTCTTAATGCAATGCTTAAATTCAGTTCTGGAGAATAATAAGGAGAAATATTCATTTCCATACATATCACAGGGAAACACAAAAATGAGTCCTCTAATTTTGACCCGTCACAGGTTACTATAGGGCCACACCATATACCAGCACCTGGGGACTTAAGGGCCTTACTCAGGGGCCTATAGTGGTTCTCCAGCCCCAAATCCTCTTCTTTAACCTTAGCTAACCTCAAGATCTCCACTGTTGAGGCGCCCTGTCTCAAAATCTGTGTCTAGCACTGATGCTCCTACTGCAGCGATGTTGCTCCAACCCAGTCTGTCTAGTGGACGCCTTACTGTGATCTTACTGGCATTTAGGAGCAGATGATTAATACACAACCATTTTACAAAATTTTTTCCATTGCCTCCAACTCCCATCTGTTTCTAAGACAACCCACCAGAGCAGAGGATTTCTGTAGTTGATGTAACTGGAAGTTGTTCTGGAAGTCTGAATCCATCTGATCCTGCCTGCTGATTCATCCCGCTTCGGTACTGTTTTCTTGTGATGGATTTTTACCCTCATCCTTCTTTCCAGACAAACAATCTGCCTTTAATCTTACCCGTCCTTGTGTGCTTTCTGCATCAAAATACTTGTGTTTCAAATAGAAGCTGGTGAAGAGACAATCCTCCTGATTGGTCAGTTCACCTGGCCTGAGCTGGTAGTTTAATGAAAGCAAATGTGGTTTTAGCCCTACTGTAGGATAAGTTGCCAACATTTTTTTTTTTTTTTTAGATATTTTTCCGTGATAGTTGTGTAATGACCTACTGGCTGTATGGATTACATGGTTTTCTGTTTAAAGTTTTAAGTCCCCACCCGCACTCCC
>JBAFTA010000005.1:33368756-33384944 GCA_036919975.1 Melanotaenia parkinsoni | reverse complement strand
GGTAAATAGTAGCAGGAAGAACTGGAAATGAGGAAAAAGTGGAAACATGGAAATAGTTTCTGTTGTGTGTTTGTTTCTGTGCCAATATTTTTTCTCCTGAAAGCCAAGACTTGAGAGAACGATGAGTAGATTGGTCACTGTTGGTCTGTGTGTTATTTCTACAAAGTTCTGTTAATAATAAATTCTGCTTTCTTCTTCTGGTCGGCCTTTATGCTGCTACATCTATTCATACATTCATCATTTTACCTCCCAGTCTGACAGCTGAGGCTGGAAACATCATGTCTGACGCTGACTGGGATTAAAAGCTCCAGCTTCTAGAGGCTGTTTTACTCCAAGCAAATGCTTGGAGTTTTATAGGTTAACTATATTAAATATGTCCTAATGAGAGAATGACAGGGAAGTGAAAATCATCTGATTCTAAAAGCAACATCTCAAACAAAAAAATAGAATATTATAGATCTGAACAGATATTCTCTCCACATCAGCCTCTTGGGTGTGTCTCCAGTAGAATAATGAGGCCTTTCTGCTTTAAAAGCACACTTTATTTTGTAAACAATACCACTTAGAAGAATGATTGATCGTGGAAATAACCATCTCTTTTCACTGTGTGATGAATCCTGGGTCAGGAACTCACAGATCAGTATATTGATCCTTATTTGGATCAATAACCCCGATGGGGTTGAAATGTATTCGTGTTAAGTGCTGGATGCTCCAACCGTTCCCTGGTTAAGGCCAGCCTCTTCTCTCTGTTTAGAAAATCCGGACATAGCCGTGACCAGTTCTGCACTCATGGGGTCAAAGCATAGTGAGATCACTTTGCTGCTTTGTTTGTTACGGTATTTACAGCAGATGTCCTGAGGCAGGAAGGATCTATGTGTTAGAGTGAAAGGTAGATGCTGTGTTACGGCACGGGAAGATGAAAAACAGGAAGGTAGCGGTTATAGGTGGAGAAAGGCTGTGACCTGCAGTGCTGTGGGGACAGCATGTTGTCTCAGCAGGGTGGACACTTTGTTTGTCAGCGGTGTGTCAGGACACATGCGGTTTGTTTACCCTTTTCTAAATGCTGATAATGACGGGGAATAGGAAAGGTGTGCACGAGCAATGGCTTGGCACTTTGTTTCCTCCACCCTCATCACATCTTTAAAAAAAGAAAAACAAACACCACCTCAGAAAATGCACAAACCACTCTCTGTTCATTTTGTTCATATTTGCCTCGTACAGATGAAGCAGGTCATCGTCAGCGTCGCCTGGATAATGTTGGTCGACACATGCAGCAGTTAAAGCTGTCTAATAATAAAAGGCATATCACCCTAAACAGCAGCAGCCTTTCAGAGGTGTCACAAGTGTTTGTCTGTGGAGGAAGAGGCATCTATAAATACATCCTGCTTTTCTTCACTGACAGCAGCGGAAAAGGAAGCAAAGCTCAAAAAAAAAAAGGTTTGAGGGGAGCTGCCTTCACTCGAAGGAGACATGCAAGAGCGATGGAATAAACAGCCAGCCTCTTTCATCCGAACCGTTCGCCGACTCCTCAGAGTTCACTGTTTTCATATTAAACACTCTGGGCTGACGTCGTCCCACATTAGCATCAGCTGATATCACATCAGCCATGACAACCATGTTGGGAGAAATCACAGCAAGCTTCTGTAAAGCATGGATGTGTTGATGAAGATCAGTTCAACAAACAACAAAAACACCAGCAGATTCTCTACTGTTAAATTTGACTTAGTGCCACCTGGTTCTCTAGAGCATTACTCACACTCATTTACTGCCAACAGAAAGCTTTGGCAGCATTTCAAAACAGGAGCCACAAAACAATGAAAGGTCTGAGGTGCGTCTTCTTATCAGAGGCCATCTTGGAATTCCCTCTGCAGTGCGGATCACCTTCCAGGTGCTTTGAATTCAGGAATGTGTTGTAACTTATCTGATGCTTTGCCATGAGCAGTTTGGTCTTCATTTAAACAGACCTGGAGTTTTGCGTTTAGTTTGACAGGGATGTTTCCCACTGGCCTACAATAACACCATCGTCACTTTCGACAAATGATGAACTCGTTGATCTCTGTAATAGAAACAGCGAGCCTTTGCACACATCAAAAGAGACTACATTAAAAAAAAAAAGTCAGTCTTTCATATAGCAAGGGTGCATGCTCAAAATAGCCGTTATGTTTACATCTGTTTGCTAGCGTGTCATGCGGTGCGTAAAAAGAAACACATGGCCTTCCAGATGAAAAAGTTGAATAGTATGGTTTCTCAGCCTCGGGATGCTGCAATGGCTCAGGAAATGCACATAACAGATGTCACTGTGCAATCAAACAAGTCTAGAATACAGAGTTTTGAGGTCGGAAAGTTATATAACGCATCCTAAAATATAAAGAAGCATTAAGTTAAATGCAAAAAAAAATAAATAAATAAAAAATCATTAGATAAACTTCTGGCAGGAGAGGGTGCCACGATTGGATATATAAACAGCTTTTAGGGTGTGTGGGATTGGTTATGTATATATTTCCAATTTCAGTTTCATTAGGGTTAGGGTTAGTTTGTTTCTAGTTACTTTCTCCAGGTCTTTTGTTTTCTATAAGTTATTTCAATCCAGCTCAATGCACCACATCAAAGTCATCTCAAGGCAATTTTACAGATGCAATCCAATTCAATCCAATTCATTGTGGACCATTTATAATCCAATTGAAATAAATCCATGATGTAGTCCAATTTAGTCTAATTTAAAACTGTTCATATGAATTAAACATAAAAAATGATTTCCTAGCAAAGGAAACCATCAGATTGCATCAAATCTTTTCTTTGATTTAGTCCTTCATTCTAAGTTGCACAAGGAGACAGTGGAGAGGTAAAAACTACCTTTTAACAGAAAGAAAACCCTCCAGCAGAACCAGAACCAGGAAGAATGGTCATCTGTCTCAGCTAATTCGGGTTGGAGAGGGCATGAAAGAGGGGTCAACAAGTACCAGAACACAAGCCATGGATACTTGCTAAGAAAAAAAAAGAAAGACAGAGTATATGACCATGGTTTGAGCCTCATTTTGGAGGGAAGCTTCCCCACGACCCTTGATGGACGCGGTACAGATCATGGATGGATGGAAATTGTAGTTGGTTTGCAACAGGCCAGTCCAGGAATCTGTTTACTTTGATTTGTTGAAATGAATTGTAAAGTAACCTTAGGTTTCTTTACGTTAAATAAAATGTATTATTATAATTATTATCTATCATTGGGTGGAGATAAAAAAAAAGTTAATTTTATGCCCTTCTAACATCTGCCTTTAACCCCATTTAATGCCTGAGTTTATTTATAATTATATATATCTAAATTAATCCAGAAAGAAAATTAGGGGAAAAAAAACAAAAAGGAAAAGACTGAAATGAAATACAATTAAATATCTAGTAAATAAAGATAGAGAATAAATCAATATAAAATCATTACATAAATGAGTTAATAAAAATAAATAGGCTGACTAAATAAATTTGTTTGATAAAACCAAAGATGATAAATAAAAAGGCTGGAAGTGGTTTGTTGCAAATTATTGCGGATTAGTTTGTCTGTGTTATATATGTTACAAATGATTTGTTTTGTAAATGTAATTCATTTAAACCTGAATTTCAAATTAAAGCATAGCAGTGTATTTATTTTAAAATTAAAATATTTAGCTCTCTTGATTCTGTGTGTAAATAATTACATTTGAGATTGTTGTAGCCTAACTGTTATAATATAGACATTAAGTGACTGTATGTTTGCTAGAAATATGACCAGGACTTTTAAATGGTTAAATGGAACGGATCACAAGCTATGCAACTATTGTTTGCCTCTAATCAATACAGAAATCAGATTTCACTGCTGTCACGTCCTTTGACAGAAATGGTTGCGGACACAAAATCGAAATGTTTTGCTGATGGACAGACAGAACAAGCAGCTGACGCCTGTAGGAGGTTTAGTGTCAATCTGTCTGTAAAGTTGGGTCACCTGCAGGTTTGAAGGACTAGCAGTAGCTTTCTCTTCCAACCAAACAAGCAGAAAGCAGAGCAGTCCTCGGCTTTACTCTGAAAGAGAGAGATGCTGAAGGGACCTTGTGCCTCGTGGCATGGAAATGGGACACCCATCTAGTGACCCACTTCACATGTATTATAGATTCCATTAAAATGTCAGCGCGCTCATGCTCAACTGAAGCATCTCACCACCCACATCCTCGAGCACTGCAGCTGCCTCGCTCCTCTCTCCTCCTAATCTCTTCTTCTGTGGTCTCAGCTACTCCTCTGCTCTTATTCACCATTTTCACTTTGGTTTTTATGTTGCTCACTTCTTTGTTCCCCCATCATGATTAAACATTCTTGCAACTCCAACAAGCACATGTACATAGAAACAATCTCTGTCATGTAGGTCAAAGGGCAGTGAACACAGGTATGATAATGCAACTTTACATCAGTCACATTACATTTTTTTGTTTCTTGTGATGCTTGATAGGCTTATGTTTAGTTCCAGAATGACAGCACTTTATATACAGCTGGCAGAGCTTTCATGCATAATATTTCACTATGACCACCATTTCTAATATTGAAAAAATCCCAGTTTAGCCACCTAACCAGCCCTGAACCTTTCAGACATGGACTTAAATCTGCTTGGAAACCCCAGGTCCCACTTCAGGTCATCGACAGGTCATTGGAGGCGTCTTTCCAGACCTGCATAGGTCATCAGTATCACTACACCAGTATGAAGTAAATTTTAAAGTAATTTCCAAATTAATCCTGTAGCTTTGTGGGTCTCTTCTCAGACCCAGTTCCCCAACTTGTGGCCAAAAAGCCAAAACAGTGTAATTCATCCCCTCTGTTCTCTGGACTTTGACATCTGGATAGTATGAAGTCATTCATTATAAAAATGTTAGCCATTAACCCTTTAATACTGCATGTGTGTTTGATACATACAGTTTCTGAGACCTTTTGCATCACTGCATGGTAAAGCATTTGCTCAAAACCCTGTTAAACACAGTACTTGTCTTCTTCCCACTGGTGGATATCTTTTGTACTGCAATAATTTTGACACATAGTAAAAAAATATTTTTTTGTTAATGAGTTTTTTTGTTTTTTTTTTTACTTTTTTGTTGTTGTTTTTCTTTATATATATATTTTGTAAAAGTGCCCAATAAAAGCTTCAGATCAGAAAAAAACTGAATTATAGAAATTCCCTCCCCATTTTTTTCTTGGGTCAGGCTTTAAAGAGTTAAAAAAGAACAGCAGAAAATCTTTCTAACCATGTTTGCAGACTTTAAAGAAAATGCTTGTCACACTCTGGACCTCTTAGGCCAACATCCTGCAGGTTTTTAGATGTTTTTTTTTTCCTGCAACACACCTGATTCAAATAAATGGGTCATTAAGATAGCTTGTAGAGAAATTAACAAACTGATTGAGAACCATGTAAATTCAAACAGGTATTTTGCACAAGGGAAACATCTAAAACCTGCAGGACATGTGTGGGATCTTTGTGTTAAAACAAGTATTTCCTATTTGTTCCTTTTCAGTTTGACCTTTTTTTTTGTTTTGTTTTTTTTTACTACTTGCATCTGTACATCTGTGCGGATGGACACTTAGATTCTACACAATTACACTGACACTGAGATAAACAGTTCAGAGATGTATGACTGTGTCCTTCATGCAAAGCAGCTCCTTTGTCTCTAAAGATAAAATCTCCAGCAGACAAAAAGAGAACATTAACATTTTATGCAGAGGGTAAGCCATGACCTTAAACTACTATCTTCTGAGTGCTTTCCTCTCATCTGTTTGAAGCATCCACACTAAAAAAAAAAAATCATTGTAGTGTGCTTTTGCCTCGATAGCACCTGTGAACAAGTGCCTCCCTGCAATTATAAGTTCCGCATTTTGAAGTGGTTTGTGTTTGATTGCATTTCATTAAGAAAATGTTATTGTAAACTATTTGCAAGGGTACTTTGCCCATCTGATTTCCTTCTTTCGGTTGCTTTTTCACTGCTAATTCAGCCCCTCCTTTCAGGTTGTAAAATGTTGAGGGGAAATCTGTTTGTCAGTGTGGTCCTGAAACCTAAGCTCCCAGCAGTTGCCCTCCCTCATCCCCAGCCCCACCCACCTCCTTCGTTACATACCCTGCATACCTGCCATGCTTTAAGGAAAGACGATCCCTCGATAGGTGCACTCTTATATGCTAAAGATGGACAGACAGGCAGATGATTAGATGGGTGGAGGCAGCAGCAGAGATGTGGCTACAGAGAGGCAACTCGCCTCTCACAGCTGTTAATGCTGGTCAGTTTAATCTGGCAGTAGCAGGCAGGATCAGGGCTGGGCACCACAGATCCTGCTGCTTCAGCTGCCCGGCAAAGGAGGTGGCCAACTGCCAGGGGGATTAACAGAGCGAGCGATGGGCAGGGGGAGAGGATTTGGTCCTGTAGAGGGACCTCTCATGCTTTGGTGCTGCAGGGTGATCCAGCTTTGGTAATAATGACAGGTGAGGTGGGACTGATTGGCATTCATTGGGTGGTGGTCTGACTGCACACTGAGATCCCAAGCTGCTTGTTTTACAGTAAAGGCCCCAGGCCTTCACATAAAGGTCATTCAGTATCAGTGTGACAGGATTTGTTGGTTTTTTTATATTCTGTAGTCCACTCCTCGTCCCCAGGGACATCTACCCTGCATGTTTTAGAGATTTCCGACTACAGCACACCTGATTCAGATTAATTAAACTGGGTGTGATTGTCCCAGTGTGCTGCATTGTTGAATAATTTACAGGAACACACTCTTCTTTTCTGACTCAAGACAAAAATCTGAACATTAAAACTCAAACAAAAACATTCTAACCAAATCCTGCATAAAACTGTAAATGTGATATTTTAAGCAAGGTTTGCTTGTTTATTTAACCTTGAAATGCAAGCCGTCTGAATACGAAGGGGGGCTCTGCATGAGGCCGCCTTTGTTAAGACTATTTTCTCTCACACTGCTGCAAATTACTTGTTGCACGATTCTCATGCAGCACAAAAAATAAACATATGCATTCTTGATGGCACCAGTAGGTTTGATGTGACTGGGGCAACCCCCAGCACACAAACAAGAGAATTCCCACATAGAGCCACATGAAACACAAAACGGATCCAGATATAGATTCATGAGCAGCTGATGCAAAAATGCTGTTTAGTGATGCCGTCCATCAGGAGTCGATTCATAATTTCAGGACAGTGAAACAGCTGCATGTAATGTCTGCGACTGGCCATCAGCCGGGCTGATCGGGCTGCAGCTGCAGATGCATCCTGGCAGAGTGCTGGGATGGTGTGGAGCTGTCATCATGATGTTGCTGGTCAGTTGATGGTGACTCAACACCAGATGACTCTGTTTTCTGGGGTTTTTTTCTTCCCTATCGGCCGTGGAGAAAAACTGACATGAATTCTCTGTGGCATAATGCTGGAAGAAAGAAAAGGAAAAGGGTTCTGAATTGGCCAGATATCTGAAGTACACAACAGCTGATTTCTGATGCAATTGTTGGTGTGCGACTTTTTTACATCAACCTTCAGGGAAGGTAATTAAAGTAATGTGCACTTGTGCTGAGAAGCAGCAAAGCATTTGATGGGAATTCTTTGTGGATGATTACAGGTTTGCTCTACAAGACAGCTAATTTGCATTTTAATGTGTTGAGTATCCCGTTTTTCACTTCCTGTGATTGTAAGTTGTTTCAAACAAGAAGCTTTTTTAAAAAACAAAACAAAACTTTTGACACAACCAGTTTTATATAAAGTCAGTTTTATGTGTAGGAATATTTGCTGCTATTGATTGATTGATTGATTGTTCTGATGTTCCTGAGCACTTGGAGCCCAAACAATCTGAAAAATAGAATACAATAAAGCTTTTATGGCCTTAAATTAACATTAAATTTTCACATATCTAATAAACACAGAGCAACATGAGCATAGATTTGTAGTCAAGTTAATGGTTTGATTTTCCAGCACCTGCCAACAGGCTGAATTAACTTTACTGGGGAACCAACGAATTACCAAAGATTAAACATCTTTTAGAGAACGTGGTAGTACATCTCTGAGCATTCAATGTGTTATTGTTATAAAAAAAATTCCAAACATAATGCAGCTACCAAACCACATGTTTAGCACTGTTTTGGACTTTGCTTCTGACAGCCTGACTGGACTTTCCAAGCATCAATGGCATTCCATCATGTGTTCCCTAAACTTGGACTTGGAATTCCCATCTGTCCCCTCTGACCTTGATGTAAAGACAGGATGCTGAACGAATGGACGACATGCGCCGTTCTGCTTTAAAACACAAAAGATAGAAGCTCTCTTCTCCTCAGTGATGAATATTTGCACAAATCAAAAATTCTTCTCTTTGCTTTGATAACTTTAAGACCTTAATTTTAATGGTTTTAATGTTGCTTTAAAGTCTTTTTCTTGTTTCACAGCTATGGTGAAACAAAATTTGAAAAGTCAAATGTTGAATTAAAAGGCTTTCAGTTTGATTGACAGTGTTTTTAAACCAACCCGATGATCTTTGCCTCATAATTTGTGCCATTTGTTATTAGGTCCTTAACAACTTTCCTAGTATCATATGTCTCCTGTAACCTCACTGAAACCAAATCTTAAGGAATTTAACTAACCCCCTGGTTTTGTTCTTTCTGTACAGGCTCCACCCATCTCTGTGATCCACGGCCCACATCAAACCCTAGCTCCCCTTCTTCTTCCCCACACACCCCCAGTGCCCTGGGAAGCGGCATCTCTGATCCGGTCCTGAACGGAGGCTTGTGCACAGCCGCTTACTGCAGCTCAGCAGGAGGTAGGTTCACCCAGGCACAGAGCTTCATCACAACCGCAAAGGCAGGGAACCAACATAAAAGGTATAAAAAGAGCATTTCAGAGAGGCAGAGTCTCTCAGATGTAAATATAGACAGGGATTCACAAATCTGAGACAAACTGCATCTCAATGATAAATAATTTGAAGGCTTTGAAGATCTCATCTATAGTGTATATCATTCAAAGAATCAGAGTAAGGAGAAATCTCTGTGTGCTGGGGATAAGGTCATAAATCAAACTGAATGTTTTTTCTTTTCAGGCCCTTCAGACAGCTGAGCTGCATTAAAAACTATTTTTTTCTAGCTTTTTGAGATTTAAATTCTGTATTTATTTACATTTTACACAACATCCAAACCTTTAAGGAATTGGGGGTTGTATTAACTTATTTTGGACTAAATTCGAAAGCTCACTGTTATCATTTGTCTTGTGTTGTTTGTCTTATCAGATGAAATTTTAGGTTCACAGCCTTGTAAAAGCACCTGTAGCTCATGATGCAACATTAGCTTCAGCATGCCATAATTTAAAATGTTGCCTCAAAATTGTTGTGTTATCACCAGTTATAGTTGCTCCATACAGCTTACAAAGTGACTGGTTTTACTTTGCATTAAATATAAAATGTGTCCATATGTAAGCTTCATCTCAGTTTCATGATACTTAAAGCTAGCTTTCCCGTCTTCCCATGGGTAGACCAGATGTGAGTGCCTTCCTCTTTACCACACAACCAAATTAGGCTTAATTGGATCTTGTCTTAAGAATATTTGTAATTTTATTTGTTAATTCTGGTATCAATACATTTTATGGTAGTTTCTCTCCCTCGTACATTTTTTAGCCTGTTTTCATTATCATTTTTGTCATAATCAAACAGTTGTTGATGGAAACTGTAACAAAAGCTATAAGTCGACTAAATTAACGCTGGTCCCCACTATGTGTTTTTGAGTATAAGTAATAGTACTTGAGTTCAGGTTATGAGTCTAAAAGGTACATCACATCTTTGTCTGCCTACTTAACATTTACCTCCTTTTTTGTCTTAGGAACAACCCCCAGTTCACCGGTCAGCCTTCCCAAGTCACCCACATTCCCATCAGGGCGAGGGCTGTGGTCTGACGAGTGCTCCATCTGTTATGAAAACACGGTGGACACTGTCATCTATGCCTGTGGACACATGTGTCTGTGCTACAGCTGCGGCCTCAAACTCAAGAAAATGTCCAACGCCTGCTGTCCCATCTGCAGGAGACAAATAAAAGACATTATCAAGACCTATCGCAGCACATAAGGGAACCTGTGCGAACAAATGTTTGCACTCCCCAAGATTTCAGCAAAACCCCAGAGTTTAGGTGAAAATGTTGAAGTTCAGGGACCATGAACTCTGGTAGTCTAAAGTGGTATTTTCATACAAATATTGTTGGCTGGTTCGTTGATGTGCTGGTACCTTTTCTTTGGGAGGGTTTCTCTCTTTAGAGTCACACCCCCCATGCAGAGGGGAGTGCTTAAAGTGGCAGGAGGTTCCACCGAGAACTTGCCAGAAGTGTTAGCTCTCTCTTGTGATTGTTAAACTTGCAAAAAGTTTAAAATAAAAATCCTTTCATTTGTAGAGCTCTGTTGCAGGATTTAGGGTCTGCCGCCCACTGGTGCTGCAGCAAATGAGTCTCTTGGGGGCTGAATGTCTCAATAATATCTTTTAGAGGAAGACTGAAGCTCTGAAATATGCCACCAGGAGGATTTAAAGGCACACTTGCAGCAGGTGATCATCTCAGTATGTCACAACTTGTGTCTGTGTGTTACTGAGAAGTGGAAAACAGAAGTCTGTGTTGGATCCATGGTAATTATCGTGATTATCAGTGAGTGGTGTGTTTTCAGACTCAAGGTGGTGCTGAGTATTGTAAGTAGGATTGTAACCCCTCTTGTACTTATATAATCTAATGTACCTTTCTGGTAGTTTTACTGAAAATGTTGGTGGTAGCTGTTTTGTTGTGCTAGCTAGCTGCTTGCTCTGCAGTGTAGTTTGTTGCACTGAAATCTGCATTGTCCTCTCAAAAACGCCCCTTCACTGACAAAGAGGATGAAAACAGTCCCACACCAGCAGTTGTTTCCTGAAAAATTCCTCTTTTCCTCTAAGTTGTACGTTACAAATTTTTTCTATGAAAAACAAAACCTTTCATGAACTTAAAGCAGTTTGGGTGTAAATTGAGATCTCGGAATATGCTAATACAGCCTGCCAACGCAGCGGCTAGCAAAGTAGCTAGCTTAGCTAGGCTAAGTCCCACTGACTAGTGGCTACAGCTAAGCTGAACAAACTAGGCAGGACTAACATAAGGCTAACTTCTTGTAGCTTGTGTTGGCTTGCAGTTTCAACAATTTCTCCAAGGAAAATCTCAGGATTGGCTCCTCCAGTCGTTTATGTAAAAGATTGCTAACTTAACCTTTCTGAGATTTAGGTGATACTCTGCAAATTCAGAGCAAAAGATCCCTCCAAAAAATCTTATGAACACATTGACAAGGTGATATATTTGATATTTAGCAGAGAGGAACTTTATAACAACCTGCAAGGCTCTGCAGCTTTGCAATTTTTAAAAGAAAGAATAAGTGTATTAGAAAAAATAAAGATAATTTGAATACTCCTCAGGGCCAGCATCCATTTTTTAGAACTATTTTTCCAAACTCTACCTATATAATTACACCTGATACACTGTGAGTGCCCATGTCAAATTGACAAATCCTCAAAAATAGCTCCCATCACCGCATTAAAGGATTGTTGCCATGGCATCAGCCTCCTGCCTTAACACACAGAGGGTTCATTCGTCACATGCGGATGCATCCTGTTCTGTGTTTTCCAAAACCCCTGATCAATTACCAAATAATATGCTGCATGGCATCAACTGTCACAGCAGTTCAACTCAGAGAAGAGCAAGCACACAAAATCAAAGTTATTTTTGTAGTAAAACACATTTCCAGTATTTAACTAAATTTTTTAAAATGTATATGATTTGTGACAGGACTTTCACCAGCAGCAGTGATCCTTTATGTGCAGTTCAGGGGTTTAAAATAAAAAGTATTGTATGATTTCCACCCTGATTCCAGTGTAAATTATCTGCATCTCCCTCTACAACACAAGTCAAAGATAAGCCATAGCTTATTACAGGACATCCAGAAGCTGATATTTTTGTAGATAATCAGTGAAAGGGGCTGAAATCTTCGCTGCTGACGGTGATGTTTCACACATCCCTCCTCCCACGTTACAGTCCGCTACTGCTTGAAGTGTTTATTCAGATTTGAATGTTAACTTATGTAATTAGAGAGAAATGATTTTAATAGCTTGAACTAAAAAAAATTGAAAATATGTTTTATGTGCTTTCTGATTTTTTTTTTGTTTGTTTTTTTAAGTTTGTCTGGACTGACTATGCTTCTATACTTTTTTCCTCTTTATTAAAAACCCTGAGACCCAGAGTGTGTTAGCTGGTCCTGCCTTGCAGCAGAGACACAGTACTGCAGTACAATCAAAACTCAGCTTTGCTTTGGGGTGTAAGATGTAAACTCTTGGTTTTATTATAACCCCTAAATGTCAGGTGTTTTTTATTTTTTTATTTATCCTGTGTGTTCTCCTGTGTTACCTCCCACTTCTGTATTTATAGCTCTGGTTATATAGTCAGGCCATGGTGATAAATGTCACTTTAAGAAGCTACTGATTGTAATCTTGTAAATGTTAGGTCAGCGTTACCCTCTGAGACTTAACTATGGCATGTTTTTATTTTGTGCAGACCCTCTGACCAAATCCAAAATATATAGTTTTTTTGTTTTTTTAAATGTAAATGAAATTGTCCTATGTTCATTCATTTTTGAACCACATGGATTTAAAACCCAAACAGTCCATCTGGCAGCCATTCACCTGTAAATGATTTTATACTCACCTTTTAATGAGCTGGCATGATGCTGCTTTTATTATCTCTCATCTGCAGCACTCCACAGGCTCCCTGAATGTTCCTGAACCTGTAATGTATTATTTATTTTGTCCATCACTGACGTGTGGACTGTTTCTGTTCTGGTGTGTTTTGCTTTTTTCTGCATCACCTCCACATTGATGGAGCTCCTTTTGTGTCCGCTCGGTCACACGGCTGCACATTTAAACTTTTTTTCTTTAAATCTGTTTGTCATGCATGAGTTTCTTGTTCACCGAGCGTGAACATCGGGACCAACCGTAGATGAGCATCAGAGTGGAACGCTGTTAGAGTGGAACCAGCAGCTGGGAAAAAATGTGTGCTCACCCTCAGTTTCGCTGTTGTTGTGATACTGAAGCTGAGGTGCTTCACAACTCTGTGTTCTCTTCTTCTTCTTCTTCTTCTTCTTCTTCTTTTCTCCATTGGAGGCAGCAGGCATTTGTTTGTGAGCTCTGCCCAGTGTGAGCTGGGTGGTTGTGGTTAATAAACTTTCCAGATGTGTTTGACTGAAGTACTTTATTGTCCCACCAAGGCAGGAAAGAAACATAGGAGTCAGTACATATAGTACACACTACAATACAATGTTAATTGTTTAAACACAGTTTGAGCAGAAGTTGTCAGACTTGTAATTATTACACAAAATGCACTTGGTCTTTTTCTGAATTGAGACAGTTTTCACAACTGGATTCATTGCTCTTTGGCTCTTTGGCAGCTAAACAAGTCGTACATGCCGACAACATCAACAAAAATATTTGTATATTGGTATGAACTAATCCGATCAGTGAACGGACAAAGAACAAACACTTGCAGCCTTTTAAAGCCATTTTCTAACCACTGTCATGAGAACATCAAGTTTTAGGTTTAGTTCAGCTTTACCTGAGAGGCAACAGGTTGTTGTTAATTATTGCTGCACATGTGATTACAGAATCTCAGCAAGTCATTTGCTTTAGGCTCTAAAAGAAAATTAATTCACTGTTTTTTGTTTTTATGAGCCTTTTTCAGAACAAAATAATTTCAAACTCCATCATTTAAAGAAAACTTATCTAAATAAGTAAACATGATTCACTGACCTGACAGGGGAAACAAGGCCGCCTTCCAGACCTGAGCTCATTTAAACTAAACTGGGGTGAGGTAAAAACCTAAAGTCTAATCTGTGGTAGAAACACCTCTATACCCAGAATCTGTTGTTTTATGTGGGGCAGCCTGTGTGATATGGTAAAATGTCAAACATCTAATGGTGAATCTTTTTCTAACTTTAACCATTTAATACTGAAAGGTAAACATGGACGATAATGTTGGCTGCATGACGTCGAGAGAATTTCATCATGATATATGAGGACGTGCAGTTTATCTGTAGGGATGTGAGACAAGAAAACATAATTCTAAAATTTTGAAGCCTTTAGTTGAAAAATGAGTAATTGCACTGTGATTCAATGTAGCTGACAGTGCAGAAATCAGAATTTATGGATGCAGCATGCTCCAGGCTAAAACGAAAGAATGTGATTGAAACAGGGAATATTAGTGCATCTGGTATCTATAACTTTAACAGCAATGAGGCTTTTGGAGCCTTACATGCTACAATCCAGATGGTGACATCTTCAAGGAAAGTCTTGCTTACTTTAGCATTACTCACCACATTCTGCGAGACTCCGTGGTAAAGGACTGCAGGAGCCAGACAAGCTGCATTTGGAAAATCTGCAACAAACAAAACTTTTGTGTTGCAGAAATCCTGAATTAAGCAAGAACGGAAAACATTTCAGTGAAAACTGCAGCAGCTGGTCTCCTCTGTTCAAGTGTTGATTGCAGATCTGATGCCTTTTGAATGAGCGTTCAACTCTATAACTTTATTTATAGTTTACGAAGCTATTATTGCAGCCTTCCACTGCTCAACCACATATACAGCAGTTCTTTGAAATTCTAACAGCAGAAAACAAAATAATGGCTTCATCATAGTCATCCTAGAATATTCTGAGACCACAGGAGTTCCATGGATATCTGACATCTGCCAGTGACAGCTGTGTGATTTATGGACCTTCTGAGGTGCAGAAAGGTTTCTATTTTTAACCCTGTTGTCTCTGAAGTTTGACACCAGACTTCCTAAATGGAGAAATAATAGTTTGTGTGCACTTGAACTTTGGCACAAACCGTGCAGCGTGGCCTTTAACGTCGCTGTTGTGATCAAAGTGAAACCCAGCGTTCAGACAGCCAGGGGCCCCTCTGCTATGTTACATCATGGCTCAGGGCCCCTGCTTCAGGCCCAGCAAAATGTAGTAGAATATATTTATGAAAAGTACTAGAATTATCCCAAATAGGAAATAATTAAGGCTGATTTGATAGACTGATTGTTGGCGAGGCAGCTGATCCAGACGTATTCTTCAGAGCCACTTAAAATCTGTCTGATTCTGATACATGTTAATCCAGCAGAACTGAGTGAGGGTGATGAATAAGATTTATGATCACGACAAGAAAAAATAACCCACAAGATTGTTTTATCATTGTTCTACTGAGGACTCATAACCCTACCAGAGATCATCATCTTTCAGTGTTAACATCCAATATTATGAGGCTTGGAGTATGAAATCTATAAAAAGGACAGATGACAATAGAATTCATTCCTAGACTCAGGATCATTGTACATATTGAGTTTGAAGTGTACCAGTCTATTCTTATGAAAATGTCTTGTCGTGTCAAAACTGCCGCCTCCAGGATGAGAAACTGAGGCAAGATTAGCTCAAGAGAGCCACCTAGTGGTGATATGCAGATATGTACTCTTTATGCATGTGCAGGCTTCTTGATTATCTGATACCCTTTATTATTATAGGTAATCAAGACAGATATCTAAAGAAAGAAAAAAAAAACAGGCCAGCAATTCTAATATTAAGTTTGAATTTTTGTTTCATTGCACTCAACATAAACTTGTTATTTAATGACTTGTCTGTTAAATGAGTTGTATTGTTAATATAAATGTTTGTCTGCCTTGTAGCACAGCGTCCCACGGCATATGGACCTGATCCTTCAAACACTGGTGGACAAAAGTATATAGTGATTCGTCATTCAGGGAGAATTAGATTAAATCTGAGACAGCCTGATGGAGTTTGATAAAATCTCACTCCAAGGGAGTAAAAGGTGGATAATGGTAAAGGGTTCTGGGCAGAGGTGAATTTAGGCAAGTGTGGTTGTTTTTGTTTGAGATTCTCCTTAAAGAAACGGATAACTGTCTGGGAAAGTTCCTAAAGTCACCGTCCACTTTATCAGGGCCACCTTATACTACTGGGTTGGATCTTCTTTTTCCTCCAGAACTGTCTTGATTCTTGGTGTGATAGATCCAACAAGTTGGTGGAAACCTTCCTCAGAGGTTTTCTTCATATCAACATGACAGCATCACACAGTTGCTGCAGGTTTGTCGGCTGCATCCATGATGAGAATCTCCCGTTCCACCA
>JBAFTA010000005.1:33344237-33368674 GCA_036919975.1 Melanotaenia parkinsoni | reverse complement strand
CAACGTTTCTCCATCTTCTATTGTCCAGTGTTGGTGAGTGTGTGTGAATTGTAGCCTAAGTTTCCTGTTCTTAGCTGACAGGAGGCACCCGGTGTGGTTTTCTGCTGCTGTAGCCCATCTGCTTCAAGGTTGGACGTGTTGTGTGTTCAGAGATGCTGTTCTGCAGATCTTGGTTCTCTGTAAACCCTAGAGATGGTTGTGAGTGAAAATCCCAGTAAATACTCAGACCATGCCACATTCAAAGTCACTTAAATCACCTTTCTTCCTCATTCTGATGCTGTTTGAATTTCAGCAAGTCATCTTTACATGACTAAACGTTAAGTTGCAGCCATGTGACTGGCTCACTAGCTATGTATATTAACAAGTCGTCTTGATCATGTCTATTTGTGTTCATTGGTGTGCCTGACAAACTGACCTGTGAGTGTAACTGAAATGGAGAATGATGATGAATGGATGGTAGAACATGGTAGAAAAGGAAAGAATTGCAAAAACTTTAACTTATTTTTGGAATTTATTGAAGCCTGAAATTAAATTATTTCTTTTATTTGTGTTTTTTTTTACCCCTGCATGTCATCTTCATAACCAGAACTTATTTAAATCTGGATAAAAGGTCTGTCTTAACATGGCATATCAGTGATTTTACAAGAAACCAGGTGAAAATGTGTTAGCAGATAAGTACCTGATATGGCGTGTGACAGGATAACTGTGGAGTCTGCATCATATTTTATGTCTCTGGATGACAGTCTGACCTGTCTCCATCCTCCTGGGAGCCTTTTACGAGGT
Organism: Melanotaenia parkinsoni; assembly: GCA_036919975.1. Taxonomy (NCBI): domain Eukaryota; kingdom Metazoa; phylum Chordata; class Actinopteri; order Atheriniformes; family Melanotaeniidae; genus Melanotaenia; species Melanotaenia parkinsoni. The sequence goes on along the minus strand of JBAFTA010000005.1, from coordinate 33,367,891 downwards.
GATACTGCCTCAAGACCTGGGTGTGAGTATATTTCACATTCCTCTAGACAGAAGTGATAAATGTCTGCACACACACACACACACACACACGGATACAGGAGGACAAAAATACATGCCCCCCCTTTCTAATGAGGAACTGGGGCTGTGAGGCCTCGTTTGTCTTCATTCATTGCTCTCAACCTCCTCACGCTTTACTCTCATAAGTCATGCCATGCAGGATAACCACCTGCATTGTTCTGCTTTCCACATCTAAACTCACTTCATCTGGCTTGCACAATAAAGACAAATGTGTCAATGGGTGATATTACTGTCATGTGGGATCGAGATTGATCACAAGTAAGGAGGAGTGGAGGGGTGGAGTGGGGCTCTACAGCAGCACAAGTCACACAAATAAAAAGGAGTCTGTTTAAAACAGCAAAGATAATACATTTAATATTGTTTCTCTTTTGGGCAATGCGAGATACAATGTAAACATGTACAAGATACAAATAAAAAGATCAAGATTTGTCAAAATGAAACGATAGACAGGAAAACGCCCTGTTTTCAAAGGGAATGCACATGTGCAGAAGATCTTTAATCAGGATGGAGGGAAAAAAAGCCTCATCATGGCATGTCTTTTTGAAAACAAGGAATCAGCAAGGGTTAAAGACAATCTGAATAGCAATCATGGCAACAAAAGAGAAAAAAGAAACTGAAGGAGTAGCACCACGTTTGGTCCAACTGAAGGCCTGTGTTTGTTAGTGTGGCTGACTTTGCTGGTAAACTGTTTTTAGAGATCAAGGAGCTCCATGGCGCTCAGCCTCCATGCGTTTTTTTGGCACACTGTGCTCCACAGAAGGGATGTGACAAATCTTATTTTATGAAAACAACACTGAGGCTGTAAACAGGCCTCACATTTCTCATGACTCCACCCCAGTCGCCACTAATCATCAGTCTTGGATGACAGCTCGCCTCCATGGCTGAGCTCAGGCCAGCGTCGGGCTCGGGCTCTCCCACACCCTTGATGAGGACGCTGTCAGCGCTGGGATGCTGTCGCACTGGCTGAGTTTAATTAAGACACACTGTTGTGCTAATTAAAAACGCAGATTCAAACAGAGAGGGAGAAAAGTGCCGCAGAGTCGCAGCAGCACACCTCATTCCTCGACACAGCTTCCTCCTCCTCCTCCTCCTTCCTCCTCTGGAGCTCCTGTTGACACCCGCCAGAGCCTCAAGCAACTGTCAGGAAGTTCTCAGAGTAACATAAATAATCAGTTCCCTTATTCATTGGATTTCATTCATTTATTTGTTTTTTCCTAAAGAAGCCCTGCAGCTTCACTTGTTCTCTTTCATTCAAAAGCTAGATTTTAATTAAAAACCTAGAAAAGCAACCTGCTAAATATGTCCCTCCTGCTCCTACACACTTACCAAAACTCCCCCATCAGACCTGCACCTCCTCCTGCCAAAAGCCTCCTTTATTAACTCGACAATCTCTCCACCGTAGAGCTGTTGACTCTTTTGATCACTTTTCATTACATGTGAATAAACGTTTTAAATTGTAACACTGGTGTAACATTCAATTATCTACTCAACAAAAACACAAAGGAGTAAGAATTTCACGGCTTTTCTTTCATCTTTTTCTCAAATCTTTTTTCCAACACCGAGCTCAACCCTCAACTTCAGGGCAATGCCGGATCTAAAGACACCAACAGCAAGAGAAGTTGAAATCAGAAGTTGGATCAGTTCTAATCTCATTTTTACTGACGGAGAGAAGCTGAATTCGTTTGTCTCTGACCCAAACTTCAAAATGCTGCAATTAAAAGATTGTTTGATGTAACGAGATTTCATATCATATCTCAGGTTTGGAAGCTCTTACGTTACAGAAGGGTGAGTCATAAAAGTTTGATATAAAGGGCTCGATTCATAGGCTTCAGAGTGGAACCGTGCCCAGCAGCCTTCCCTCTCCATTCAAACGCCTCGCTGTCACCTCCTCTCCAAGCATCTACTTTCTATTAATCCATATGTCTCGCTACATCCTGCTCTCCACTTTGACCTCCAACCTTTCCTGGGTGCACCTGCAAACAATCCATCTCATCATGCTAAGACACGCAAACATTCAGATTATTATACTGGGAACATGCAGCTCAGCTCTGTCAAGGAAGGAGAGGTGGGAATATCAAAATATGATGGAGAAGTGAGGAGCAGAGAAGAAGTCTGGCCAAAGCTGAGGGTGCTTCACGCCTCAGAGGCGCCATCCAGAATAAAATGAGAGCAAGGAATAACAGCGGATGAAGGCAAAGGAGAGCGGTCTCACCCGGCTGGCCTCCGGGAAGATGATCCTCGCCACAACGACTCATCATCAGTGGCCTGATCACTCGGGCAAAGAAGCTCAGGTGTGCAGGTGGAAAGAAAAGAAAAGTGGCCTCCCCAAGTTCCACTTCAAACGGGTTAAGGAGGCTGTAGTTGTGATCATATGCTCAACTAAAAGCAAAACCAGGTCAAAAAAGAAAAAAGAAAAAGAAAAAAAGAGGAAATCTAAACCTTGACATGTTGCTAAATGTTTCTGAGTGAGATGAGAAGTGACACCATTCTCAGTCCAAAGTTCAAAGAAATGCATCAATGCATCAAGTCTCATTATTATACCAAACTATATTTTATTATGAGAAACAAGCTGCAATTTGGTCTTAGATTTAATTCCAGCTGTGGTGAAAGTGGAAAAATGAACATGAAAAACAAAAAGTTAGGTTTTAATGAAATGGACTATACATCTCCTGCTAGCAGCAGCTAGAATTTGGCTAACCTGTTGTAAGAGTTTATGCTAGCTTCTCATTTATTTTCTATGTAGAAGTCTTTCATGCTATGTTAACACTAAATTAACTTATTGGGCATCTAATTTTTATTCTAAACTACGTTATAATATGAGAAACAAGTTGCAAATTGAGCCTAGATTTACTAAACTACACATCTTCTGCTAGCAGCTGCTAACATCCAGCTAACCTCTCATTACAGCTTTGAATATCTTCTCATTTCATGTTTTATATAATGAATTAAAATTCTGAAAACAGCTTTGAATGAAGAGGAACATTAGGGTTGCTGTGGTATTCTTGCAACGTTAGGCAGCTGTCTTTCTGTCACCGAAAGAGAAGTCCTGAGCAATCAGCAATGCATTTAAGCAGTTACCCCGCGGTCTCGATAGCGACTACCTACTGAGGATGTTTTTGTTTTGTTGGTTTTTTTTACCCACCATTTTCCTTTTTTTCTCAGTGGTTTTTGAGAAGAACTTTTCCGTTAAAAAAACCATCAATGTTATGCTAATAGTTTTCAACAGAAAAGCTGAGTTAACTGGTATAATGTTAAGCTAGGTTTTAATATGAGACACAAGTTGCCCTCTGAACCATAATTTACTTTCTGCTGTGGTGTCATAAAATAGTGTCCAGAGTGATGTTTTCTTATTAGAAACTGTTGTCTCAGCCCAGTCTAGTTTCTTCTCAACAGCTTCTACAAACATAACTACTTGTTTTAGTTTCCCATTGCCACGAGGGGCACTGCTCCAAATATAGAACAACTTAAAATGTAGGTCCCTCTTGGTTTTGTTTGTCCTGTTGTTGTTCTGACATGGAAAGAGCTACATTTTGTAAAACTAAGAGTATGGCTCTCATCAGAGAATATTGTTACAGGCAATGCTTTTGGGCTCATGAGTGCTATTTCTAGTCCTGTTGCTATGAAATCTGTTGCCAGACTTTCCCTTGCTCAAGATATCTTTTAGCCATTAAACACTTGATAAAAGCATAGAATCCGGTGCAACGGGCTCTGCATTGCTAGCTTTTGGGGGGACTGCACGTCTGTTAGCTTTCAGAAACTACCCAGAATCCTTCAGTCTACTGAAACTAAAATCTACAGACAAATAAGTATGTGAGAGTAAAAAAAACTCCATGTTGCAACAAAGACGTTCAGCAGTAAAGAAAATGTAAAAAAAAAAAAAAAAACTGGTGCAAAAGTGGTGTAGTTTACATATACAGTAATTTGAGATGTTTTACACAGAAAAAATCTCCTTTTCTCTTGTTTGTTAGCTTGCACAAAGAAAATCCTTTCTTATTTGTCTGATTATGAGACGTGAGAATGATGTCAATCCTTTCATTTAACACTCAGTAGCCTAGCCAAAAGGACATTACTTATAACTGCTAACTAGTTATTCATGGGTGAGCAGTCTGAACTACTCAAAAAAGGGATTTATGGACAAAGGTCCCAAGCAAGGTTGAGAACTGTGTTTATTGACCTGTGCACAATGATGTATTCACCTGCAGCAGATCAGTAAGGCCAGCTGGGGGCTCAGCAAAGGGGAAAAAAAGGATTTTTTGTTTGCTATACATCCTGGAAGTTGATGGATTGAAGTGAATTGGCCTGAAGGAAGATTTATCTCCCAGGTCTCTTGTTTACCGCTGACAGTCTTCTGTTGACGTCATTGAGCCCGCTGACACCAACAGCGCCAAATGTCACCTTCGCTGTGCTGATCGGCAGAAAAAAGTCTGGGTTTGACAGCGGTGCAGTAAATGTCAAAAGAGACATTCTAGGTAGGAAGAAAGAGGGGACACAATCCCAAGGGAAAACAAACAGGAAGAAAAAAACACAACAAAAACTATAAAAATTCCATTCAGGCACAAATGTGACAGCTCAGAGCAGGGCCATGGAGGCCCCCCTGAAGGGCCCATGCGTCTTCATGTGTGGAGAAGATCTCAGATGGATGTCATGTGACTACAGAGTGGGTCAGTGGGTTTCTGCTGTTTCATTCACAAACCCGACCACAGCAGAGACCCTGGCTTTCAGGTCAGACAGAATGAGGGGTCGCATTCGATTGCTTTGGTCCGGTGATTTCTCCGAAGCTTTGACAGCCATATGTATCTGCTGGTTTGGATAGACTTTATCATGACACTGTTGAAATGACTGGCAGTTTGACCCAGAACATCTACAAGACTTCCAGGAGATGTAGCGGCATTGCTCGCGCTGTATTTCCTCTCACTGACGGGTGATGCTTTTTTTTCTTTCTTGTCTATTGCACATTTCCTCACGGGTACATTTTAGAATTTGAGAGCAGAGTAAATAAAATAAGATGAAAATTAATAGCAAACATAAAGACAGAAGCTACACAACTAAATATATGCTTGACGCACAATGATTCCCTTGCAAGTAAGTTCAGCTCAATCGAACAAAGCAATAAGCAAATATAACGTGCTGGAGCAAAGTGTTCAGAGTGATTCAACACATTTACATAATGCCTTCGTCTCAAGGGAAAGGGGGGGGGGGTGTTTTTAATTAAACGCTGAGATAAAATCTAGTAATTCAATTTTCCAATACATATTTGTTAAATAAGTAGTTCTTTGAGTGCTTGTTGACTGTTAGCAAAATTTTGCATTTAGTTAACTTTGGATAAGTCTGCAGTCTTTTTAACAGGGTGAATATGTTGATTGTCAAACCATGAAAACTTTTTACACTATTCAATAAATACATTTTAATCCGGCATTATGTAAAGAACAATAAAGATGAAGGAAGTGCCTGTCATTTGCTAAAGTTGCAGCACACAGCATAGAGGAAAAAATGTCCTTTTTAAAAGAAAAATAAATTATTGCCCAATATAAAAAAATTTTTTACTAAAATAATTTTAGCTGCACTTAAATTTATAAAGAAAAAGACATAATTATATTTCTATACAGTTTCTAGAAAGTCTCACTGACCAGCAGTGCATTTCTTATTGCACTGAGGTAGGATCTGGAAATCAGGCTGTAGTACCTCTTAACTTCCACATGGCGTCTCTGTTTAGCTAATCCTACACAGACACGTTTTGATCATGTAAAAAACTCCCATCAAACTTTTCATCTGACTTTTGAATTAAGAAAAAAATTATAATAGACACAGAAACTTATTCAGTAATTATGCTGAGTATTAACTGCATCTTTGCATTAATGCACCATAAAGACATTTTTAAAGTGCACTAATTCACAAAACAGAACCACTTCGTTCTTCATTATTGTCAATGTGCGATCACAGAGAAACAAACAAAAACAAATGTTTTTTTTTAATAGATAACTGCAATCTAGCAGGTACTGTACTTTGTTTAATACTATGATACTGTCCAGCAGAAACATAATGAAAAGATCAGCCTCACATAGAGCTCACACCTTTCATTAGAAAATATATTTCAGCAGTCTTGAACATCAGCCGTTTGAATTTTGAAAGTTGTAGTATTTTAGCATTGAATTTCGAATTTTGATATTTCACGCATTAATTCTTTTTCATGTTAAATAACAGGCCCAATACTTGGAGTGATATATATTAGTACAGTTTACTTGTTTACGAACTGTTTCAACAGAGCAACAATTTTGACAAAAATATATCAAGTGTTTCCAGGAACTGATAGGAAAACTTTTCTTTTTTTCTTCTTTTTTTTAGTTTAGAGACCTCGTTTTAAACATTTTCATCATCACATTTTTACTAGTACCATAGATAAATAGTAAATTCACAGCAAAGACTGCCAATGAAATGGGATTTCTCTTTGGATTCCTCACATTTTGGGCAGGATTCAATGTCAGTATGTCCCTGGGATTCACTTCTTTCATCATGTTTCCAGCATTTATTAAATGTGACAATGTACGTCTAGAAAGAAGTACAAAAATACAAGATCATTTGTTTCTGGAGCTAAAGAACTCAAGTAAACCAAATCTTTGTAAACCAATTGTTTAGAGTTAATTTCCTTCCCAGACAGGACGTGGATCCATTCAAGTTACAAGTTTGTTTTAATAAGAAACTAAAATATTTGTTTCTTTCCTTTAAGTTTTATAGATTTTTGTCTTTTAATTCTTTTAGTATATTTGCTATTCCCAAATAGTTGCAACTGCGATTAAATATTTAATCATTAGGATATTTTTTAGGGATCTACTAAACAAATGATTACCCTTTACGTAGCCTAACATAGGGGAACCTTCATCTTTGTTCAGTCACTTTTGAAATTGTAGGATGTTGGTGGAACACGGATGTCGCAAGAAAGCAGAAATAATTCTCTAAGGAAGACTTTCATTGACACAAAACACTGAAACTTGAACATAGAAATTACATAAATTTTGCCCGAAGACTTGTGGCTTAAAACAAATAAAATTACTCTGATGACTTCAGGCCCTTAAACCTCAGTATTTTCTTCAATCTGTGAATTGGAGCAATGAGACCACTCAAGATCAAACCTTTGACTTTGTTAGGAATCAACAGTGGAGCTCTTAACTGCTAATGTTAGTACTCTTGGTGGTGTTTCTAAGACTATGGCACTCTTATAAGATTTGGTTGATTTAAAGTTTTGCCATCCACCTTTTAAAACTTCCATTCAGGTGATCAAATACAAAAGGCACTTATCGACCATCATAGTCAGCGATGGGCAGGGGTAAGCATTACCCTGCTCAGCGTCTGTGTTACAAGATGCAAACCTCTTTAAGAGATTATCTCTGCCATTCATGTCGTTTCATATGAGACACCATCATCTTTAAACTTTCTATTTCAAGGGCGACTCTTTACTCTTGCTGTTATACATTTTAGTAAGCCAGCACTAAAAGTGTCCTTTCTTATCAGGTAAAAGATCTCTCTTTCCATACCTATGGCCTTTTCATTAACATATATTATCAAGGACATATTGCTTAAGGGAGACTGAGGGTAACATTCATAAGGAGTGATGCCACCCAGCTCTTTGGAGACATCATATTGGGGTGGTGGGATATGGGGTGGGAAAAAGGGTGTATGTTGTTTTTTATTTTTTCCGCTCTAAGTAGTTGGAGGGCACCCAGCCCTTGCGGGGAAGCAGGCTGTCCTGCACCTGGCAATACCACCATCCATTGGGGTTTCTCTCGAGCACTTCCAGACAGGTGCCCTCAGTAAAACCCATGGTCTCCTCATCGCCCCGATAGTCAGCAATGGACACATATACGTCCCTGCCGAGGTTGTTGTGGATCAGCTGGTTCTTCTCTATGGGCTTTGGCCTCACGGTAGACACAGGGATGCCATTGCGCTGGTTAACTCTGCTTAGGGCATCTTGGACATTGCCCGTGCTGAATGCGCTGCTAGAGGACCCCAGACTGGAGCGCTCAGCAGGCCTTGTCTGACTCTCAACAACTACATGTGGCCGCACGGTGCTAAAGGAGGCATTTCGGCGGACACCAAGAGTGGCAGAACCAGAGCCGTAGTGATCACTTCTGCCAAGTGACTCGTTTCTTCTTAAGGACCCTGTCATGTAGTGTGAATCCTTAGCTGGCTGTGTTGTGGTCACAAATACAGACTGAGGCCTGACCGCAACCTGCCGCACCCCGTTTCTCATCCGAACACCTCCATTAACCATCCCAGTTGGCTTTGAGAAACCTCCAGGAGGCTTAGATGGAATCGGTGGAGAGTTTCTCCTCAAACCTTGATTCTGCTGAGTCAGACCCTGGATATTGATGTTGTTCAGAGCCAAAACTTGCTGCTCATTCTTCTCCAGACTGTTGGATTTATTCCCACTATTCTTCCCGCTACCTTGTCTTTCTGATTCTAGCAATCCAACATCACCCATTTGCCGGACAGGTTCCAGATAGTATGAGGGAGCCCAACCCTCCTCTGAGCCCCAGCGGATGTACCACCAACCGCTCTCCTGTTTCTCCAGAATTTCAACCTCCACCCCAGCTGGAAAGCTGATCTCTGAGTCCTGGACCTTTTTGTAGACATCCAGGGAGCGGTAGAGAGTGGGACCCTCCACATCTGAGTCCCCACGGCTGCCTTTGGAATAAACAGAGGAAAGATCTGAGGTACTGCGGGAACAAATAGAGTCTTCTGAAGAGATAACGGAGGCGGTTTCAGAGTCGTCCCCACGAGAAGGTTTGAGGCCATGTCGAAACTGACTTGTAGGCCTCAGCTGCCTTCTCAAAGAGCTGATGTCCATCCTCTCAGGACTCTGGGGCTCTGATTTGGTCAGAAGGGGTTTAGGTCTGACTGAAGGTTTGGGCCTGGCAGCGGGGCTCTGACCAATTCTCTGCTCTACATCTCGGTTAAAGGCAGGAATTTTCTTAGGGCCTCTGACCAGCTCGTCCGATGAAGAGTGAGGACTATTGTCCTGAGACCTGAAGCTGATATCTGTACGTCTCCCCAGGGTCTGGCTTCTTCGACTCATCTCTGGGGTCATCGTTTTCATGGGTCTACCAGCTAGAGGTGAAGATCCAGATGGTTTTCGTGGGACTGTGGAGGAATGGTAGCTCCTTGGGGTGTTGGGCTCACTGGAAACTTTATGTACAGTTCCCTCAATACCACTGCTGGGCCTGAAACCATCATTCTCGTAGATGCATTCTTCTTTAGCAACCTCCTCTACAGACCTGAAGGAGGTTCTTCGATGAGAGAAAACAGGAGAGGCTTTGCAGACAGGAGGCGAAGCTTTGCTGGATGTTGGGGAGCTGTGGTACTTGTCACTGACCACAGTGCTGGTCTTCACATCTTGGGAACGCTCATTCTTCAAGAAATCGTTGTCAGACTCACCTTCACAGCCAACTGCAGGAACGTCGTATTCAGGTTCCTCATACACAGACCTACCAGGCTGCTCTGTGGCTTTGGGGGCAGAGTTAGGAGGAATGGGAGTCTCCTCGGGGTCTTGCTTTTTGACGGGAGGAGCTGGGGGTGGGACCTTTGGTCGGGTAAGGGTGCTGCTCCGTCGGCTGAGGTTAGGCTTCTTGCGTTTGTCAATGTATGAGCAGGGGGCCCATCCTTCCATCTCTCCAATCTGCACATACCACCAACCTCCTGGGTTCTTCTCTATTACCTGCATAACACAGATATTGTCAAATCTGGTTAAAGTCTGAAATCAGTCAGTCAGTCTCTATACTGCTTCGTCCATAATAGCAACATAATATTAAATAATATATGACTCCAACTTTCTTTCACAAATATTAACAAAAAGGTTTAACATGTTGTTTAGAACTCATGCAGCCCTCAATATATATCTGTACTGCCGTCTTCTTTCTATTAGAAAAAATTCTCATGTCTCAAGGTCGTATCTTGCCTCAGCTCCTCTGTCTACCTGGGGAACACTCAGCTAACATACATATTCAATAAGCCCAGTTTCATCTCAGTGACAACACTGAAGAACTGTTCTCTTACATCAGCCTTTTGTCCTCCACGGAAGCTGATGCCATCAGAGATGTTGGACTGGAAATCGGCTATGGTGTAATACTCTGCTTCCACAGCAGGGGGCTCTGGTGGTTTGGGTAACTGGAAACCCTGAGACAGAAAGGAAGAGATGGGATACTGTGTCAGATTAAAAAACTATAATATTTACAGTGATACAGCCAGAAGATGAAAAGAGACTGGATATTTGCTTTTAATGGTTGCTATGCAACTCTCCACAGTAACCATGAGACCAGTTAGTATTTCATTCTCTTTATGGTTTTATTCCTATCTTGTGTGGTTATTCTTGGTTTGACATATTTTGCCATTATCGTCACTCTGATGCATGTCTGTGATGTCGAGGACAACATATTACATAATGTTTGCAACAGTTTATGAAGTTCTTACCAAGTTAGTTTCTCTTCTTGGGGGAGGTTTTTGCCTCAGGTTCGGAGATCCTGACAAAGAAAATACCAACATATTAAAATGGACTAAATGAGCTGCAATGAAATCTTTCAACTGGAACTTTTCACACAATTCTTAGTTTGTGAGTAAAATGAAAATCCACACGCATTTGCAGACTGTTAGACTGTTAGCTCATATTACACGTTATCTTATATCAACTCCACCAGCCGTGTAGCTTACCTATAGCTTCAAAGCCTACACAAAAGGAAAATAACAAGTCTTACTCATTCATACAAACTCCCCCTTTTTTGCTGCATTGCTTTTACTGGTGTGAAAGATTAAATTACCTCTTAACACACAAGTACTCACCAATTTCTACTCTGTGTGGTGCCACTCTTGCAACTGCTGGAGACCCTTGCTCTCCTCTTCCTTTACTTTCATTGAGAGCGGCGCTCGCTGCAATTCCCAGACACGGGCTATTGGTGTCACGGCCCGCGCTCAGCCTCCTGCCCGTCTCGGCATTGATTTCAGAGTTGTAGGGCATGGGCAGGCTTATCTCGCTCTTGGAGATGTGGCGCTCTGGTGTGCTGCTGCCCTCTCCGTCTGTCTGGATGTCCTTCTCACTCACCGACTTCTTCTGCAGCAGGTTGCTGATCTCCATGATGTTGCCGATGATCTCCACGGGGCCGGTCAGGGTCTTCTTGCGGGGTGAGAAGTCATCTTTTATTTTCTTCAAATAGGAGGCCGGGGCCCATCCCTCTTTTCCTAAGTATCTGTAGAAAAAAAAAGAAAGAAAGAATGTGTGATATGGTATCTTGTTTAAAAGTGGAACAAGACGTTCAAAGCTAATTCTGTCCTTTGACTCACACTGAAAACTTGGATGCTTTACCTTCTGTTATTTTGATCAATCAATTTTCAGCTTGTCTTTGTCCCTAAATGCAACCACTAAAATAGCTGTGGGAGATTAATAATAACCAGAGGAGAGTGTAACATACAGCACCGCAGGACAAAGTTAACCAAGCGGTGGTGTCTACCAGAGGCACACAGTCATGGAACTCACTACCAGCTCATATTAGAAACTGTGACAACTACTCCACCTTCACGAAAACACTAAAACAGTGGTTCAAAACAAACCAGTCCTGTACTCCTGTGTAACTAACACTGTTTGACTTGTAATTTAATGATAATTGTAATTATTGTAATTACTTGTCAATATGTGATGCTGTTTGTTAATGTATGTTTGTTCCATGCGCCTGCCTTAGGACAACAAATGCAATTTAGCTCTTGTAGCTAATTCTGGCATATTTACTGTAAAGCTTTTGCTCATATGTTGATCACTATGATTTCTCCTAAATAAATGAATAAAAAAGCTGTCATTGAACCAGAACATTTAGTGCTCCATTCATGGTTTAGACACTTCTTTTGGATTTTATTTGTGTTTAATCACCTTGTAAGAGAACAGCATGTTGTGCAATAACTACTTAAACACTGAAATGTGCATTTAAAAGTTTTAGGGAAGGTCAAATAAAGTCTATTTGAAAAGGTTAGAGTGGATATTTGGTTCATTTGACTCCCAGCTTTTTTGGGAGCAGTTCATTAGCAGCAATTAAAGATAATTAAAGGAAACTAAAATACTGTGAAGTCAAGTTACGTGAAAGCTTGAGTAAATGTATCTTTAATCTTTACTTTAAGTAAAGATTTCCATATATTTAGCATTTTATAAGTAATAAAATTCAGCAAACAAAGGAAAAAACATTTTTACCATTCTGATGATTGAACAGGTTGCATAATATATGCAGAGAAAAACAGTTTTCCAACACTTTAGCATTTGTTGTGAAGCTAAATGAGCCATTTGTGAAACTAAAGGTAAAGTTTGAGTCATTTTCTGCTCAGTGGTCATTGTATTTAATAGCACCACAAGGAGTCCCCACAACCAAAGATGCCCCATGCATGTGAACTTTACTATGAGCAGCATGACTCAGATATCCATCTGGAGGATTATTTACAGATGGACGGCACATTCAGTGAATATTGTTGTGAGTGTCAAGAAGGGAACGAGGTGTTTGAAGCATAGAAGCATCCTTGCATAGACTCTGTATGTGTGCTGGAAAGTTTTGTGAGATGCCACAAGGCAGCATGTGATTGTAATCAGCTGTGCGGTGGCCCACTTTTACATCCCACCAGGGACACAAGGAAACAAACAACTGTCAGGAAATACACACTGGCTAAGAAAACAACATACATATGTTTAAACACACATACACACACACAGGACACCCATCAGGTCTGTGCTAAGTGCCAAACAGTTTCTTCTCAACACCAGTAAGAGCAGCAGGAAACCACAGCCCGATGATTCTCACAGCTCTCTGAGGATCTACGTTCAAATAAGTTTGGAATAAAATCCCTTTGGACAGATCCAGTTCTTCTTATGAAGATGTGTGGGTTCAGTGTGGCTCACCTGATGTACCACCAGCCCTCCAGGTTCTTTTGGATTACCTCCACGGTGACCCCTTTCTCAAAGCTCACCTCATCTTTCCCCTGACTGGTGTACGGCTGTGTTGTCACATATTTTTCCTCTGCAGGTGAAGGAGACAAGAAAAACAAGGAAAAATTAGTGGGAATTCTGTCCTCTCCTATTTTGTCCCAAACAGCTTCCTCTAGTGGTTGACCATGTTTCATCCACACTGCCGCTCATTCAAACCATCTGAACCCTGATCCAATGTTCTTCTCTCTTGAGCGGATATCCCTCTCAAAGTGGTGGGCCTAAAAAAGGCTTTCCTCAAGGAGATAAGATATTTGGACTGAGATCTTTCTCCTCAGATCCCTATCTGACCACCGCCCTCTCTCTCACGCTCTGCTAGCCTTCCAAAACCCTGTAGGCAAGGAAATTCATTTACAGACTCAATGAGGAGCAGGAGGGGTTTTTGCAATCATGGACAGAGTCAAAGGGAGGGAACAGAGGAGGACCAAGCCTCCCAGGGGGTCAGATGATCTTCAGATAGCATTAAATATGCATTTCCTCAGTGAAATGTGACAAGAAATGGATCAAAACTTGAGGTGGAAAAGAATGCAACCTTAGATGGCTGGAGGAAATAAGATGGTTTAATGAAATGTGAGGGGATGGGATCATTTTAATGGAGGTGAGGCATTTCATCGCAGTAGGGCTTAGAGTTCTTCTCCTGCCTGTCACTGTACAGCTGCTGATAAAGTAACATGGAGCTGAAAGGAACATCTGGCCCTGAATGAAGGCTTGCAATACATGTGTGCACGCAAGTGTGAGGAGATGAGGGTGAGTACTGGATACTAAACAACAAATGGGACAGCTTACTGGAAAATGTGGGATGCATATCTGCAAGTGTGTTGAGTGTGCATCATGTTTTTACTTTTAACGGAACATTGTGTAACGTTTTCTGTTGTTCACTGGCCAAAATCGATGTCTGCATGTATATATGTGCTATCATTGGTTTATTATGACCTCTGCTAATGATCTGACACATTCTCATAAGCGAACGGTAGTAGGCAATGATAAGCCAGTAGGGTAGCACCATGACGGTCTGCCATCTTTACACTACAGCCACTGGCAAGACAAACGAGAGCGACTTCCTACCCTGGCAAGTTGGAAAATCTGTTAAATTGTTATTCACAAAAATGAAGGACCATGCATATGCTGCAGCACCACAGGAGCTGTTTTCATCATCGGCAAGAAATCGAAAAAGGGGACTTAAAAGCCAGCATGACCAGACGTTACAAACTTTGCACTAGCCTTCCCCAGGTAAAAGGAGAAAGATTTTAAAAAGGGAGCAGGCAGCTTTATCCTCAACAAGTAAGTCAACGTACTGCCTAAATGAACCTAAAGCCAACGTTTTTTATTCGGTTATGTTAGACAGTGTTGCACATTACATGGGCAGCACAACAGTAGATCCTCAACGGTGCTGTGTTGAGGCCAGCTCCCCATCGAGATCCGTTCCTCCTGTAAGAGCCATTCTTCCTCCTAAACACAGAGCAACGTTATCTGCAATATTTATGAAATCATGAACCTCTTCACCTGAGTGAACACTTCATGAATTTTCGGATGACACGCTTTTATCGCTGTCGCCGAGTCTTTTTGACACGTTGTGGCTATCGTTGTTGCAACACATCTTTGAGAGAGTGAGGCTCTAGAATGCACAATATGTTAGAATGTGATTCAGGATTCCAGCGTTACATGAAAGTAAGTCTTACACAACGTCCCTTTAAGTCCTGAAGTGGTGGAATAAAAGCTGAAAACATTGCTTTATTACTAATTACATCTGTGTTTGTGTTTATGGGCTGTACACGTGCCTCCTCCTCCTCCTGGTGCTCGCGTCACTCTGCAGTGATACAACAGTGAGCTAAGTAGGCGGTCAGCTGGACTCTGTAAAATAAATTAGGGAGTTAGTGCCAGTGGAAGCAGAGACGGGAGGGTGGCTTGTGTTGAACCCTGGAGCACCAGACACCGCCCCTAATGAAGTCACTTTTATGTCAGTAAACACGTCCAGAGAGGTCAAAACACCCCGACCTGGCTTTAAGTCACAGTGGAGATGACTGAGCAAAAGGAGATGTGCAGTACTTTAAATAGACTGAGCATCTCAAACTCATACTACTGATTTCTTCCATTAGCAGATTACAGATTGCAGGACATAAATCTTCTGCAATCGGCCTTTGTTTTTTCCTTCACCAATGCTACTAAATTAAACTACATTTGGAGCATCATGCACAGAGCTGTAAAACCATCCCTGACGCAGCTCCATCCATCAGGTGAGTGACACTCTGTTGGGCGAGGGTAGTGCCATTCAAACAGCAAAGATGGGTACATGAAGATGGTATTGTGGTAGAATGCACTCTTTTTATGTTGTCCTAACTTAACGGAGCACATGTTATTTGCAAATGTAGACCATCTGGTTGTATTAGCAGTTCAGCACAAAGCTAAAACAGGTGTCAGGCAGCACACAGCAGTATGTGCACGCAATATAATACAGACAAAAACTGAAGAGTGGTGGTGCATAAATAAGTTGGAAAACCTAAAATAACTATGTTGGACACAACTCCCGCAGCTTTCACAGCTTTTGATGTGGGAAAAACATGGTCTATAATAATTTACTTTAGCATTGTGTAAAGTTTTGATTTGATCTAATCCAAGGCTGGCTGTTCCTAGATGTGTTTACATCACAATTTACTTCAAAAACAGATCAAACACACTACGCAGTCAAAGTTTAGACATAGTTATCCAGTAGATTACATGGGAAGTTGTGTATGTCGTATTTTGTCGATTAAGCAGCTTTATTGACGATTTGCCTTTCAACTTAAAACATGTGGTAGGACTGAAATACTCAAAATTCTGGATTTGATTTCTGTGTCAATTATTTGAATTTTTGGTTGTATTCATACATGGATCCACTTAGAATGAATCCTCCCAGATCATGGAGACGATGATGTTACAGCTACGAACCTGGCAACGAATTGGCTGAGTGATGTTTGGGACATGTATGCCGGCCATAAGAATGTGACAACGTTAGCAACGAACTACCATGTCTCCTTACGCTGCAGATGACAGTTCCCGGGCACGATTCATGCAGACATGTTGCCTTAACGCTCAATGCCAGGCAGGTTTGAAAGTCAGTCATGGGTCCTGTCAGGGGATTTGACTGTCCCTGGACTGGCGCTTAGGAAATCAAACTATTCTCAAGATGTTACCTCATTTAAAGGGAATCAGAAGCCAGACCATTAACACCTAAAACTTGCAAATGTGAATTCAGACTTGGCTTTTGGGGTGCAGATATCAAATCTGTAGGATGTCCTATGATGGTTGAGATATTGACAGTCTTGTAGACGTGTTAACTTTTTACAATACAATTGAACTAAAGTCTGTTTAAAGAGTCTAAGCCATTTCGTAGCATGCTGTGAACTGCCCATAAGCTTGCAAACTATGTGCAAGTGACAAACATAATACACAATATGTACTGCTTACTGCATGCACAGTAGTAGTGGTTTTCAAAAACGGCCTATGCGCCAATCCATGGTCTGAGTCAAACTATTTTGAGACAATAGTTATGGAGTGGAAGCGGAGAGGTTCTGGGGTCCTATCTTGAGTTCTAGCGGTCCTTGAGTAGTTATGGTGCTGCTGTTATGAAGGGCTGTCTCCCGTGGGAGTGTTTGATCTGCAACCATATTTAGATAATGGTACATGTTAAAGTACGTCCACATCAATGCCAGGACCCATGTTTTTTCAGAAAAAAAGAAGCTACCAGACTCCAGGTTTGTTTTTTACTTTTTTGTTTTTTATTTTTTGTTTGGTAAGATTCATCATATTTGCAGAAAACTTTTGATTTATTAAGAAAAATAGCATAACTATGAGACAGCCATACACCTGTAAAGCTGTAAGGCCCATTTATGCTCAACGCAGAGGATGGATAAAAGATTTGTCCGTCTTCTGCTTCGGTTACGCACATAATTTGGTCAATTTTCAGGGAGCTTAGCTATCCGTTGCTTGACGCAGATACTACCAGAAATCGCAGGGGCAGTGTTGACCAGCAAAAGAAACAAATCAGAGAACAAGAGAATCAAGTAGGGAACAAAAAAGCAGAAGAATGAAGACGAGGACAACAACTGTTGAAATTGCGCGAGCTTTTGAAGAAAGACTATATGCGAGTGTTTAGAGCGTGTTGGGAGATTGGATATGTATAGCAAAACCACACATTTCAACAAAGCAACAGCAGAGAGTTAAAAACAAGGTGGAATTCAGGAACAAGGCCTCCAAAAAGGTTGCTCATTCTCTGGTGGTGACAGCTAGCCGGCTGACTCATCCAGAGGCTCTACAGCGGCTGAGGTTCTGTCTGATTAAAACCAGTCTGCTGATTGGGCTGTTGCCCCACTTTCACACTTTCCATCAGCTCCTTCAGGCCAAGCTTTGCTGTTCTGGGAGACGTGTCGGCTTAGGTAACGCTCCTACAGACCTAACTGACGCTGTTAAATGCCAAACATGCTCCGTCCAGTTGGTGAGTTAATCCTATTTGATGTTTCTGACCAGTGCCAGTTCACTTGGTTGAATTATTAAAACAGGTTATCGGAGAGGTCAAGGTGTCCTTTTCGCCTTCTGCTTCCACCAGGGAGGTCCTTCTGACCAGGTTATATTTTAATAATATAAGTGTTTAAAAAGGGGTTTTATTGACCTCCCACCAGCTTCCATAAAAAGTTTTTTTTTTTTTTAAAAAACCAACTAACCCTGGATCCAGACAGATGGCTAACAAACGGTCTGAGAAACATTTGTCTAAGAAAGCATCTCACCCCAGAGACAATCGACACACACTGATGTATCAGCATTAAAGTCAACGTCACACAACAAAGCTACAGGTATACAACATGGTAAACTAAACTTTTATGGGCTCAATATAAAGTCATAAAGATTTTGCAGCTGTAAATCAATGTTTGTAAATAATTATTTGTATATGTAAATCAAGTTTGTCATCCTGCAAAAAAAAAAAAAAATTGCCTGGAAAATTGCAAATGTGTAGAAAAGGATTTGCATGGTTGTAAAAAAGACTTGTATTTGTGGAAAATAATAGATGTTCTTATGCAAATATCCTGTCCACAGATGTGAAGCACAAAACTGCATGCAACACTGAAGTTGTCCTCGTGTTTTTACATCTATCTGATTGGATGGTGACTAATCAAACTGTTCATTCAGAGAGCAGACACCTTCCTGTCCCTCCACACCACTGCAGGCTCTTAAAGGGGAGTAGATCAATAAATCAGAGTGGTTTATTAACTGTCTGCAACAACCTTTGTGAAAAAATGAATGTGACAATGTGCAAAGATTGTCTATTAGTGACAGACAACGCACTCTAACATAAACCGAAATTATTCAGTCCGAGACTCCAGCAGCAGATGCTTCAGACTGTCTCTCTCTGCAAACCACCACTTTCTCCTCCACACAGGTGCTCTCCTCCAGCTGACCTCCATGCGCCACAGTATCATTTCAACCATGCTTGGATTCAGGGGTAGCCGTTGTTGCATTAGGACGATCACCATGATTCTCCCTATAGCTCCTCCGAAAACAAGCGCTGCTTGTACGTGGCTGTTGGCCCCCCGGGTAGTGGTATGTACCGAAGCCCAGTAGATAATACCGTTTATGGACTGTCACCTCTCACGCTCCCTCACTGTAAATTCTTCAACCTCCCGCCTGAGAGAAGTTTAATGGACAGAGCTGGACACAGTCAGCTGACGCAGCTGCCACCCCGGAATCGAAGCATCGTTGAAATTTTAACTGCCGTGCATGCAGGCCAGCTGCAGAAAAAACAAGCTGAGCAGCAACCATAACAGGCGGGAAAGGTGAAAGTGATGGTTTGCAGAGAGAGAGAGAGTCTGCAGCACCTGCTGCTCGAGTCTCGGACTGAGAAATATTGGTTTATCATGTCGACTTTGAGAGACAACTGCACCACTATCTGTCCTTAAAATGTACCGACTTCCTTTTAAGAACCTGCAGCACTGCAGAAGGTCAGGAAGGTGTCTGCTCTCTGATTGGACAGTTTGATTCGTCACTATCCAATCAGATAGACATAAAAAGACGAGGTCAAAATTTGCAACCACAACTTCAGAGTCCCACACGCAGTTTGCTTCAAGTCTGTGGGCAGGATGTTTGCAAAAGAACTTCTTTTACTTTCCACAAATATAAATATTTTTTACAGATTTTTTTGCAGGATGGCTAACTTGATTTTCAAAAACAAACTGAAATTATTTGCAAAAGTTCATTTGCATCTGCAAAATCTTTATGACTTTATATTGAGCCCATAAACGTTTTCTAAGCAGTAACTGCTGCAGAATCATTTGCATTCCCAGGGCTCAGCAGCCATCAGAGTTGTTGCTTTTATGCTGCAGGGGCCAAATAACCTTAATGTAGTCCAATTATTTTGTTTCTAAGTGAGAGCTGAGCAGCTTTCCATGTTAGATGGTGAGATTTGAGATTTTTACTGTTAGAGCTGACTCATGGCCACCCAATATGCGGCTCCTGGCAGGATCCTGGTGCCAGTTGCTGTTGGCGGGGTAGCGAGGATGTAAACGAAGTTGTTTACCAAGTGGTTGCAAAAAATGTGAAATCAAGGCAGAGATGAGGGGCCAGCAGCAACGGTACTGAGCGTGAGTTTGTTTACTGCTTTTGAGGGTGTAGAGTTTGAACATACTTTGGATGATTGTGTCTTTGAATGTGTAACTTCTAAATGAACATTTTGTTGTAAATTATTGTCTTTAAATCTGGAAAGTGCATGTGTTGCTAAAAGATTATGTTGTCATGACAACATCTCTCCATGTAGTTTCATTAAGAAACATATAGTGTGAGTTTTGCAAACATTCACCTCTAGAAAACCTTTGCTGTCAGAGAATATTCCATAAGTTATTATAACATGCCGGTTTGCACACTTTGCAGAAAAAACAAACAAAGCAGAATAAGTCTGAAACATCCCTATGAGTCATATGAGGACTTGTTAACAATGTTCATTAAATGGGTTAAAGGTGTTTGTTTTTAGTTTATAAAAGCATCTGTTGTGCATGTACAAGTCTAGATCAGAAAAAGCTGAAATGATGTAAAAGAAAAAATAAAATAAAAAACTAAAATGTGTGCAGGCTGTTCTGTGAGAGCTGGTGCTTTGTCTATGTTTGTGTTCACCTCTGCTTTGCTGCCGGTTAACCATACCACCGAGGGTCCAGCGGCGGTCCAGCCTCTTCAGATGAGCCTTTCGCCTCTTAGTAACTGATGATGAACAGCAGCAACCAAAAAAAAAACAAAAACAAAGAATAAGGAGTTAGTGTAAGAAGCTTGGATTATGAAATGGAGAAAAAGCTGGTTTTAGTCACAAAAACATTTTAAACAACTGAAGTGAAAATGGAGCGTAAAGGTTACAGATTGATTGTAATTATTTCTGATTAATCTCCAAGGGTTTTTCTTTAACATTTGACCGTGTTTATGCAGCAAATATCTAACTTTCCTTCCTTCCTAACAGCACCTGACAGATATGAAACTAAAGTCATGGCAGGCAGGTGGATGCTTGCTGAACTCTGCAGGCTCATTGTTGTATATGGTGGCCGTTTCAGGGCTGCAGCACAACTGTGTTAAAGACAGAGAGGTATCCGTGTGTACAGAAAAACAATGTTTTAGCTAAATCAAAACAGTTTCTCTGAGCAGAAAGATTCGAGTGTGGGTTAAGACATCTGTCACAACTCAACGTGAGCTTGAGGGTAAACAATTTACAGCACAAAATATCTGCCTGGAGCCGAATGAATCTTACTGTGGAGCATCTCCTGACCCGTCTGGGAACTTCATCTGGGAACAGACCAAACTGACTGCTCACTGAACCAGAATTGTGTTGACACATAACAGAATCTTTTTTATTAGCAGCCTGTCACAAAAAAGTTCACATTACTTTAGTTGCATCTATGAAAAACACCAAAGATAACACAGGTTGATAAGCAGGAAATGCTATTTTTGCATCAACAACTTGATTCCCAAATTCTTTTAGCTGAAAACTTGGCATTTGTCAGCATGTTGTGCCGTGTGTTCTTAAAATGTTTGAGTGGAGGAGAAAAGTGTCACGGTCTGTGGGTTTTTGTTTTCTTTTGGGTCAGTTCTTGTTACATTTCTGTTTCACGTGTTGATTTCTGGTTTCCTGTTTATCTTGTTTCTGATGACCACACGTTGTTTTACCCTCCATTCTGCCCAGTATCTCTGTATCATTGTTGTGTTCTTGTCACTGGTCATAATGACTGTTCCAGTCAATCTTAAGTTTTGTTTGCACCGGTTTCTTATTTAGTCTTATTTTTTTATTTATTTATTTATTTAAATTTTATTAAAATAGAGACAGTACATATTAATAAACTCTTGTGTAAATGTGTCAGATTTTAGCCATTGGCTAGTTTCCATCTGTTGTCCCTGGGCAGTTTGATGTCGTTTACAACAAGTCTTAAAAAGTACAACATATTTACATAAACTAAAAATTTATGTGTGGTCCCTATTATTGCACATTCACCACTATAAAATGCATATTATGCATATTATATTATTTGGTTAGTTAACCTTCTGATGAATTGATTAAAAACAGAAAACAGCATCTTTTTTTTCACCTACAATATTTTACTTCTACAAACACGAACAGTGGTGCTTTTATTTACATTTAATTTTATTTGGCTTTTTATTTATTATAAATTAATTTATTAAATTTATTTATATGAAATTTTACAATATGTTTATTTTTCTTCAGTAAGTGGCAGTGTATTGGATGACTCCCTAATGGCCACTGAAGTGCACCCATGCATATACAAGAAAGCAGCCTTTAATTAGGTGACACTATGCATGGAAGACTTAAGTTCACCCGCCTGCCTCCCGTCTCATTGTCCAGCATTTGGGTCCCACTACTTGTCTCTCCGTGACCACTGACTATGACAAAATGAAGTGCCAGGACTAAAATAAAAAAAAACTATCACTACCAGATAAATAAGATCTGAAAGATTCAATATCCTGAGCCAGGACCAGAGAGATGCATCTGGACCTTCAACTGATTCATCCATTGTTTGCTAAAGCCTCATCAGAAAAGATCTCCATGAAAACGTGGCTGTCTAGCAGCCACACTTAAGGAAGAGAAGCAAAGAGAAAAGGCTGAGGTATGTCACATGACACAAGAAACGAGGGGATTTATTAGATCATGCTAATACAAACTCCTCCCTGGTGGGGTCGTACCTGTGAGGAATCACTATCTGACGTGTGATGAACTCTTCACCTCTTTCATGTCTAATCAGATCAAAGCCTGTGTGATGAAGCAGCAGTCAGAAGGCGGTTGGTCTCAGTCTTTTCTGAGGCCACAGGGAGAGTCAGAACAGTAATGAGGAGAAGGAGACAACAGTCGTCCTTTGTCTTTTGAGTGAGAGTAATCTAATTCCTCTGTTGCTCAGCTTCTCATCTTCGTCCCTCTCTTATCTCTTCATCGTTCCTCTCGCTCGACATCCGTCCTCTCTTTCTGTGCTTCTGCTACTTTTTTTTAAATTTCTCTGTGTCACTGTCCCTCTTATCGAGCATCACCCTGCTCTAGTTGACCTCCTAATTAAAATATCAGTTAAGGCTCAAAAGGAAATGTTATTTGGAGGTAATTTCAGCAGGGGAAATCTCCTCTCCATGAGGCCGAGCCGTCAGTAGAATCAGGTTACAGACCATGTGAAGATAATGAGATGTAGGAGACGATGAGGGGAGGTGAGATCAGCAATAAGGAGGAGTGGTGATACATGCAAACGTAAAGACGCCAGGACAGGTATAAATACGACTGGGGAGTGAGACTTTGACAGTGGCTGCTGCCATTTCACAGTTTTTTCATCCCCAAAACATTTTTTGTCCATCTAAGACAAGTCACATGACCCAGAAGTTGTCTCTGCTCTGCATAGGCAGTGTTGGCATCATGTCCAAAAAGGTGTTGAGATCATTTGATCATCATGATAAATAAGTCCAGAATGAAATATTTCCTTACTTTGTTTGGCATGTGCATAAGGAAAATGATTTGATGTGTTAAAGAATGTTTTTCTTGACACAGCAGGACCTTCATTAGCTGCCGTGGATGATGATGATGGTAGACGTTAATGTAAGCTGTACTGCTTTCACATCACTGAGATTCTGTTCTGAGTAAAGAATCCCATTAAACCCAGTAAGCCTGATCTGTATGAGCCACTTAGCAGTAAACATGCTTGCAGTTAGCAGTGAACAAACTAACAGCTAGCCGTGAACAAACTAACAGCTAGCCGTGAACAAACTAACAGCTAGCCGTGAACAAGCTAACAGTTAGCGGTTCAATGACCTGTCCGTGTGAGCATGCACACCTGACCATCCACATGATGTAAAAGAGATGAATAAGAACAGACCTTCTTCCATTGCACCTTCTTCCACTACTGACACTGCAGACCCACTCACTGGTCACGTCGTAGATGCATCCCCCTTTTCCTCCATGACTGCCTTAATTCTTGGAGTGATAGATTGAACAAGGTAATGGAAACCTCCCTCAGAGGTTTTGCTCCATATTTACATGACAGCATCACACAGTTGCTGCAGGTTTGTCGGCTGCATCCATGATGAG
>JBAFTA010000005.1:33313812-33325833 GCA_036919975.1 Melanotaenia parkinsoni | reverse complement strand
TTAGGAGCAGATGTGGTGGATTTTAGTAACCAAAGCTGTAGTGTGTACGCGTAAAAAAATGCAGCGCTTTGGTGGCGTTGCCGCATCAGCTGTTGCTTATTTCTTCAGTATTGTACTAAGGGTAGATTAGATGAATTTTGCATTTTAATTTAGCAACTTTGAATCGTGCAAACTGTGTATTAAATACAAACGTGTGCGTTTGCATTAAAATTTTTGTGCATCATGGTTGTTGGTATTGCATTCGATCGTGATTAAAAGCATCGTCAACTGTCGGGTTAGCACCTAGTAGCACCTGCAAAAAACATAGCCTGGCGCCGCCACTGGATGTATGTAGCAATTCTATGTAGAGAATTTATGACTGACGTGTACGGAAGTATAAGTGGAAACAGAGGATTTGTACAATCTCAAAGCACAGCAGGCAGATGCAATCTATGTGAGCTATGACGTCAATCCAGAGAGAAGAAAGCAAAGTGTTCAGATCTGAGACTGTCAAAGCTGAGACAAGGTGCCCGTGGAACTTGAAAGCAGAGAAAGAGCAAAGATATTTGGGTGAAATTGCTTCTCCGGCTGGTGTTGGGGCTTGGACGGCACTCCAAACCAGAGGATCTCATTTACAGTTCACAGTTGAGGTCCTCCTGGAGGATGCATTAGTATTGGATGATGAAATACGGGGAGAAATTAATATAGTATGCTTCTGTTTCAGCACTAGTTGCAGAATACAATATTATTTTGATTCAACACACAATGATTTAATGTTTGTCAATATTACAGATTTCCTCATCAACCTAAAATAAGACATTTTATAACAAGCCAAAAGAAAAGAAAATCCACATGAATTAATTTAGATCTGGCTGAACCGCTTTATGGCAAAGCAAGCAAAGACAACTCAGTAAAATTTCTGCACAAAGACAGTATGGATGAAAACTCACTGCTAATAGTCCATTGTCCCATGTGCAGATTGTTTTCCTTTACTTTTACATGTCCAGGCTGAGAAGCACTGCAGGACCTCCTATTTTTTGCTTTCTGCTAACTTTGCCTCAGTCTGCTCATAGTCTTGTAGCAGTGTTTTAGCATAGGTTCCTGCAGTCATGTATCATAAAAAATTGAATCTACATTCTCTGTAATCCTTCTGTGTCCTTGTTAGCTCTTCCAGTTCTTCCATTTTGTTAGCTAACATCACGTTTCCTATCAGAATGGCTGTAAGAAATGGTTTGAATTTCCTCCTCTTTTCTCTCTGCCTTGCTCCTGCCCTGCATCTTCTCTGCTTCTTCTTCATCTCATTTAGAATTGAATTAATTTCGCTCTCTTTGGTTTTAGAAGACTTAATCAGTTGATCCCACCAGTAAACAACTATTCTGTTGTAATTTATTTTTATTATAACAGATCTTGAAAGAGTTCAGCGTATGAGGAGAAACAACTTGAGCAGCACAGCCTCCGAACCAACGTAAAAAAGTCGATCTAAAAATGAGCTTAACGGTGGAATGGAACCAGTGGGGGAAAAAAAGAAAAACCAACACACTTGGGTTGAGTGAAAATGTTTTTCCAAGTTCATCTTAAGTCCATGTGGCTGTTTTTATGCACAGATATTTCCCCAGGATCAGAATGTTTTGCCAGTTTTCTCCCCTATAGATCTCCATAGAAAGTTCTTTTCAGTCTCGCAGAGGGAATCATTTGTTGAACTTACTGAAGATTTTCTGATGGAGTTTGACACAAACACATTTCCCATCCTAGCCTGGAAAGATTAAACCTTTGGTGGATTTTTTTATAGCCAATCCTGACACCCTCACCTTACAGAAACACTGTTACTGTCAATTCTATTAATATTTCTGTCGTTCTTCAGCTGTATCAAATTTTTTTGAGGGCGTTCCTGCATCAAGTTCTAGATTTGTTTGTATTTTATAAATATAATAAAGTTATTCAGTTTTTACAATCAAATTAATTTTTTTTTTTGTACTTCAAAGAGATGAATAGATTTCAGTTTGTGTTGCATTCTTCTGAAACTGGGATTTATAGATTTAAGCAGGAAAATAATTATGTCTTTAAAAGTTTACACACTGATCTTCCACTCATCTGAAAGTGTTGATCAAGTTTTATCTGATGCAGGTCTATAGCTGATTGACCAAACTGACTTTTCCTCTCCCTCACATCGCTGCCCCCTTTAGTTCAACTCAGTAATTTTACGCGGTTCACATATGCAGATTTATTCTCTCCAGCTGGGACATTCCTCTCTCCAGACGTTCCCATGTCCGAGGCGGGACCACTGGGAGAAAATCAGGACAACGGGCCAGACAAGGCCTATACTCCTCACTCAGTCGGCCAGCATCGCCCCTTTACTTCAGAGTTGCTTCATAAATCTCACTTCACTAGATAGCAGCTGGTAAACTGCATACAGTTCACTCCGACAATGGATGTACTCAACAACTTGCAAAGAAGCAGTTTTGGTCCTGACCTCTAAGACCAATAACATTTCTTAACGGAAACACACACACAAAAAAAAATTAACACATGACCTCCAAGCTGAACCCATATTTATGTCAGGAAAAGCCTGCAGACACTTAAAAACTGCTGTTATTGCAGGACACCATCTGTGCTCAGTGTGCAGAGTATAAAAGTATATTTAATTAAAAAAACTCATGTAAACTATGGATTTCTAAATTTCCTGAAGATTAAAACATATTGTAGTATTCATTTGGCATATTGTGACAAGCACATTAAAAAAAAATAATCCATAATTTACAGCCAGACTGTCAACGTCTCTGCATTAACAACACAGAAAATAAGCACACACAGACCAGCAGCGAAGCCTTGAAAGCAGGAAAGCGCCTGTGGGATATTATACGAGCTCTCAAATGTGTTTGCCTTGGCATAGCCTCTAAGTGATGTCATCATCATCATCGTCATCATCATGGCTGTTGCCCCACTTCTTTGGCCCAGAAGGTGACAATAGCACATGCTTTCAACTCTTCCAACGAGTTCAGAAGTCGCTCAAGTTGCTCGAAGTGCTTCGAGAAATGTTGAAGTTAACGTTCAGGACGGATCTTTCAAACAGGCCTGGTGGGCAGATGCTGTGCAGCCGGATGTGTGGAAATAGCATCACGGGGGTAAATTTCTCTGTAGCTTGGAAAACACTCTTGAATATTCATTGAAGTCAAGAGTGAACAGGAACACTTAAGATTTGACACATAAACAAAAATCTGAGAGGTGTAAGATATCAGCGATTCCCTGGAAGACTTTGAGTTTTATCAAGAGCCACATTGCAAATGAGTTCTCTTTTCCTTGGAATATCTTCAAGACCCCTTTAATGATTTAATTCATGCCAGCAAGGATCAACTCCAGAAATCAGCCACATCCTTTGCAGAATCCCAAGCAGGACGATGCTGAAACTGGTGATCCCTCAAAGATGTGCAAGCCAAGACAGTTCAGATAAATGAGAGTTTAGATAAGTTTGTGCCGAACTTTCTACTGGACTTTTGAGCTGTGCAAGCTGTTTGTCATCAGCGGGTGCTGGAGAAGCAAATGAGATCCAGTTACAGAAATTTATGAAACGCTGTATAGGTTGTACCGTTAGTTTCTAGTTTCTCTTTGACTGTATGTTGCAACAAAGCTGGAGATCTCACTTTTATCACATCTGAGTTTGCTTGATGTTTTTAAAGCCACAAGCAATAGGCTGACCTCCATCTATAACAATGCCTCCCCACATAAATTGACTTCTGCCAGCCAAACAGCAGCTCCAGGTGGTGCCAAGGCCCCAGCTAGGAGGCTGGAGGGCAAGGCTGCAGGAGAAAGGCTGAATGTGGGACTCACTGCATACAAATGGGGGAAGAAAATCAGGAGACCGTCGCTGGAAAGGTGCTGAGTGAGCAGTTTTCAAGCCAAATTCCTCTGTAACCTTTCAATGACACATGTGGGGACTTATGTTTTAAAATAGTTCTAAGTGAGCCGATGTTTTTACAGATTTTGGTTCAGACAGACTGTACAAGTTATAAAATAAAGATGCACTTACCACTTTCACTCTTCTCAATAACATCCACCGTCTCGCCAGCCTTGAGGCTGATCTCCGAGTTCTCCTGCCTCTCGTAGTTGGCCACGGCCACGTACTGCTCCAGCACCATGGGCTCCGAGCTGTCAATCCCTGAGGGGAAGAAACAGGCTGTCAACCACCTGCCGGCCATGGTACCCCGCGAACGCCCGCTGCACCCACAAGCACTGCTGCCACTGTGCACCCTGTACGCCGCCATCAGTCAACCCCCGCTCCCTACCACCGCTGTGCCTCCCTGTCCAATCAAAATGCAACTTCAGAGCTTGGCTGCATAGTCCCAAATGTGTGGCCATATAGCTGCGTCGACCCCCGGCCCACAGTGAAGCACTGAGGAGCATCAGAAGGAATCAAAACAAAAGGAGGGATCGTGAGGAAAATGTTTGCATGGACCGCATGTCACGCCCACAGAGGATCCATGACCAGAACCAGTAAAGAACAGAGAGCAGGGAAAAGAAAAGGGAGAAACAGAGGAACTGCTGGCGATCCGAGGGGAAGACTGGAGAGTGACTAAGTGGAAGAATGGTGAAGTTTCCCTGTGGAAAATCAACAGTGCGGTTGAGAGGAAAGGCCTCCCCTCCACTGCCTCTGGGAGCCAGCCGTTGGACAGGGAGTCGGAGGGGGGGCGAACACACCAATCATGGCAGTCGGCACTGCTGGCCTTAAATAGAAACATATGAGTGTACCAGAAAGAGGGAGAGAGACACAGGGAAGGAGGCTGTGTCCATGTTTATGTGAAACAAAAGAAGAGAGTGATTCGGTTTAAGGTAAAGCCATTTGCTTTTCTCCCTCTTCTTCTTTCTGTAAACTTTTATCAGCAGAGATTTTCTTTGTTCATTTAAATTTTCTGATCTGAGTTGCTGATTTCTCTCCTCAGAGATTCAGAGGAACTTACTATAAAGTGATTCATAGCAGACACACAAACATCAAATCCTAAGTACAGAAAACAAACACACTAATAGTGGAAAACTGCATGGATGATGTTCACGAGCATTTGATGCCACACGTTAAAGATACGGAGGAGATGAAGCAATCAAAAGTAGGTTGGGTTTGGGTAAATCTTACACAACCATTTAAATATGTATTTGAAACTTAATACTGACTCACATTTCCCTCACCCTGCACCCTGATTCCCTCTGACTCAATTTTTAAATGGAGCTTCACAGAAAATGAGCATTGGTTTTGTTTACTTTAACCCTTTTAATATGAATTCTCAGTGTCGCCCCTAACAAAAGCAAACATTGAGGAAAAGGTACAAACAAAAGCAGTCACAAGAATAAATCAATGCTGTGTATGTTCTGATTTATTTATTCATGTCTGCATATTTTGGATGTTTTGGACAAACACAACTATTTTATTCATGTATTAACAAGTTTCACCCTTCATTTACATCAACTCTGTCAAAAATGATTAAATATTTGGCATTTGTCTTTTACGTTTGGCTTTACTTTACCTTGACTTAACTGAGTGAGTGTTCAGGAACCTGTTTAAATCCTGGAGGTGAAAAGTAGTTAACTGCTACTTACTCTAGCTAATCCCTGCAAGTAGGTTGCTAATTGAACATTTTTGGAATTTGTTTGATAAAATAAATCAATCTGTAGTGAACATGCAGGCGCTCAATGTATTTATACATGAAACATGAGACGTGTCAAGAACATTTTGCACCTTAAGCCTTAAACTAACAGATGCTAGCTTAAGGCTCATTTATGCTCTATGTTAAATCCACATGTGCATACAGACAGAGCCTTCTGTACATCTTCTGGGTTCTTTATATTTGTATTTCTGTCTGAATGGATTATTAGCAAAGACGCTCAAGCACGACAGTTTGTGAAGGATTGCATTGTTGCTGCTGCAGAGCTGCAAGCTCTGGAAAAAGTTTGAAAGTGTCAGTTTGTCCAGAAGAAGAGTTGCAAACAGGATCACTGATATGACAAATGATATAAAAAAAAAAAAAAAAACTGAAGGACAGTGAAGGAGATCTGGAGTATTTTCTCTGGCCTGTGATGAGACAGCTCGGTGTTGATGTGGCGGGGCTACTTCACGGGATGTTGGCACATTTTGTGGAAGCACCACTCACACGTTCAGCTGTGTTGACCAACACCTTTCACAGAAGTTATTCTTACAAGTTATACCTCATTGTAAAGGTTGCTAATCAGGCTTCCCAATGATGTATAATATGATGCCAACTGGTATTATTAAAGGTGAGAAACAATCAACACAAATTTCTTACTTTTGGTGCTAATCCCAGTTCAGTTCAGTTCAGCTAATCCCGGCTCAGTTTTTTCATATCGTAGATGCTCTTGATTCCAGTTTTATATGGTAGAGTTTAATCTCTTTATGTGTTGTGTTATGTTTACTTCCAGCTCCCCTATCACCCTGCTCCTCAGTTACTGATCACCACACCTGCTCCTCATCTGTAATTACCCTCCTTCAGTATAAATTATCCCTGGATGTCCTCATTGTCCCCTGTGTCCCCCTGTTATTCATTTCTTTTGCCCTCAGCTCTGTTATTTTTAGTTATTAAGTTCCTTGGCTTTTCTGCTTTTGCAGCATGGTTTGTCATTTAGAAAAGTGACTTAAATCCTTTTGGCTTTAAATCATGTTCATCAAGTCATCAAGTCATGTTCCAGGACTTATTCAGTTAATCAGGACTGGGTCAAATAAATACTTAGTTATGGGTCGATATTGCATCAGATAAATGCAGCCCTCTTCACTGTTTTAGTGACTTCATTGTGCCATTTCTACATTTTATTTCTGTGGACTGAAGTCTTGCCGTGTGAGAGAGCTGCAGTTTAATTTAAACATTTAAAACACTGATTTGCCAGAAAATGGCTCAAAATTCAGACACACATTCCAGTGTCTTTGATGAAAGGTTTTTCACAGCTTGGCATAAATCAGTCAGCCTCAACATGAAAACCACTGCCAGATTAGGTAAAAACACTTGTTTCCTTTAAGTAAAACATCCTGATGGGGAAACCGGGAATCCTGGTACTTACGTAGATGTGATATCCACATGTCGGCTCTGGCTGAAACCCCTAATCATTTACAGGTTGCGATCAGATCAACCACAGACGGGATAAGCCTCGCACAGGACCCAAAAGATCCACCTCCAACATGACAGCTAGCAGAGATCCTTCAGTGCTATAAACGGTTCAGAGCTCTGATGATTCAGTGTCGTACTTCCATGCATTCTGTCCTCAGCCGTATTACAGTGAGGCAGTACAGTATGCTGTTTAACTGCCTAGAAAAACTAAAAGCAGGCTAAATAATCAGCATTAACACATAATTAAACATCCCTAAATAACAAGTAAGCTGGCAGGAAACACCGGGGAATGCTCATAACCTCACTCCCCCTCTGGGTGAGGCTGAGTGCTCCATCTCTGTTTTCCTTTAGCATTTCATCCAGAAGGAGAAACTCAGAAAAGGAACATGTTGTGGAGGATGCAAGCAGGAAATGCGGAGAGAGGATTTAAAGTCAATCAGGGGTAAAACAGCAGCACAGATCCAGTTATTTAAACGTTTTAAGCTGCGGTACTGGCAACCCCACCTCACAACAAACACTATGAATCCAAAAGGCTTGTAACACTCTCCCTTCTGCTAAAATTATGAGCATTTTGATGGTTTTCTCTGAGCTGGAACAAAATTTTATTGGAGTTGCTTCCAAATGCTCAGTAGATGCTCTTTAAAAGTCAAACTATACCTCATCTGAGTTGTTTTATTTTCTATAAACAACATTTAAAATGTGCCTCTTGACTCATTATTCAAAGTTGAGTGAGGTCATGGTCAACTATGAAACAAAAGAAGGGAACTTTAAAAGGCTGAGTTTTAGAGACTGATTGGTGCACAACATGCAAACCTACAGCTCACGAAGCCGCTGTGTTGGCCACACAGGCCCACCCATCCGGACATGGATGAACAGCATGCAGAAAGACACTGAGGCTGAGTTTGAGCAGACACCTCATGCGAAGCAGATGTCCAAACGAAGCTGGTGGATGTGTGAAAACAAATAAACAGAAAAACCAACAGAAAATGCAGCCGGTGCTAAAGCAGGAGCACAGCAGCGCATGCATGCATGATCAACATGTTGACGTAGATGCACACACAAAGCTACCTGAGGCCTCTTTCCTCGGGCTGTCTGTAAAGCCGTACATCCATACTGCAGACAAAGAGAAGGAAGGAAAGAAACAGATTATTCACTTTACCAGCATGCAGAAGCAGCAGAAGGTTTCAGCACACCTTTACCACACAAACACACACACACAAAACACATGTAAAGAAGCACGGAGATCAAAAGACTCAAAGCATGTTAGCAATCAATGTTTTCACTTTCCTCCATCTCTCTCTTTCTAACTTTCTCCACTTTTTCTGTCCCTCCTGGAATGTCTGAGGTGTGTGTCAGCCATTTCTAAGTCATTCCTGCCCCCCACAGCCACCCACCCTCTGTTTCCAGAAAACATGAGCCCCAAACCAGGAAATGAAACGCCCTGCATCAGAGAAGACAGGAGCAGGAGAGGTGGTGACCAAGAGCTGCAGTGTGAGCAGCAGGTTCAGCTCCCGCTGAGGATTACAAGATCAAAAAAATATTTCATTACCTGGTTATTATCTGGTTGATGCTCATCTTTTCTCAGATGTGAGTCAACTCATAAAAAAGCAGGACTGTTATCAAGCCAGCGAAATGTCCATCTGTGTGTTCTTATAGAATTTGGCTTAACTTTTACTTCTGTTCAAGCAACTCGTCGTGTCTTTTCAAGGGCTTATTTTAACAAATAGAAGTTTAAAAAAAAGTCTCAGGTGAAGTTTATTTTTTCAGTTCTCTTGAGAAGAAAACATCCTCAGAGATCACTCTGTACATCTTAAAACACACTAATCAAATACAGACAGCATCAAGGCAGCTCAGTTTTCTAACAGCATGCGGGCGCTTGAACCAGCAGCGTGACAACAACGTCGGTGTCTGGTGTGCATTCTACTGGGCTGGCTCTGCCTCCTGGTTTATGTCCACAAGGGCCATGTCTGGTCATGAGCAATCACACCGCGGGATGCTTGATGGGTGCACACAGCCGGCGTTTAAATAATTAATATGCCTTACAAAGTATTTAGGGTCATATAATCCACTGAATTGCTGAATCCATTTATTTTACGTTGAGAATGGCTCATTATCTCCAAAGTTTAACAGGAAGCCGAAAGACACAGTCCCTCCAGTGTGCCCTGGGTTTTCCCAAGAGCCTCCTCCCGGTGGGGCGTGCCTCACCAGGAGGCATCCTAACAAGATATCTGTGCCTCCTCATCTGTCTCTTCTCAATACAGAGTAGCAGCAGCTCAACACTGAGCTCCTCTTGTATTATTGAACATTTCACCCTATTTGTAAGGGTGAACCCAGACACCCTGCAGAGCAAACTCATTTTGGCCGCTTGTCTCCATGATCTCGTTCTTTCAGGCACTACCCAACGCTCGTGACCATAAGCACCACAACCAACAAATCTGCTGCTCTAGACCTCTGTCATTCATGAACAAGACCCAAGATACATAAACTAGGATTTATGACCCAAGATACATAAACTAGGATTTATAATTCTTTATAATTCTACCATCATCTTATGTAAAAGATCTTAATGTTCCCAATAAAGCGCAATACAGCTCTTAGTTCACAGAATTACGGCTTATTAGTAGCTCAAAGAATCTAAAAATCCAGAACAGGAGGCAGAATATTTTTTCTTTTTTTCCTCTCATGTGGAACCATCTCTGAGCTTGGGTAGGATATAAGACATATATAAAATGTACCACTTCGATAAAGCTTATATATAATGTAGTTATCTGTTTGTCCCTGTCTAATTTTCTTCTTTTGTATATTTTTAATTCTTTTTTTATTCCTTTGAATTATGTTATCTCGAATTGCCTTTCTAAGTCTTTTTGTTTATCTTTCTTGATGTTTGCAGTTTGAAAAGTGCTATATAATATGTTGACTTGACTTGAAAACAAATAATTTATTACATTTATTTATTATTATACCAGATAATCAACTTGTTTTTCGAAGAGTCCAAATTCTTGTCCTTCCTGAGCAGCATGTAAACCCTGAAGAATCCCTTCACTGATTCACGTGGGGTGATACAGGGCAAAAGCCCTTCCTCCAGAATTTTAGGAGCTTCGGGGGATTGATGTTGGCCCCAGAGGGAGGGGTAGCTCTGGTCCCAGGTCAGCCAGGGTTAAATCATGCACTTATAACCCACCCTGCTTATAACCCACCAGCTTAGCAACATCTGATTGATATTAACTCGCCTCTCCATTCTATATCTGAACTAACAGGGTTAACACACACACACACAGAGAGAGGAGGGCTTAATTCTTTTCATGTTTATGTGATGATGCCACAAACCAGCAGAACCAGCAGTGTTTTCGTTGTCCCTTTGCTGCTGGGGTAATTTTCTTAGAATCCTGACCCCAAATGTCTACAGTACTCTGCAATTAAGGGCTTAGACACGACCAAAAATGGCATCTGTGGGGTCGTTTATTTTTCTGGCCTTGGATTGAAAGAGTTTATTAACTATCTGTCTTGTTCTGTCTTGTTTTTCTATCAAGTCAGTAGAGAGTTTGGAAAGAAACATTATTTTTCTGACAACACCACACATCTCCTCTGACGTTCAACAGTCCATCAACAAGCTTAGTCCTGCGGTCTGAGGGCAGCAGGGAGGGACTTGTCTCCTGAGAAGGTTATATATCTGTGTGGCCTTTCAGAATCGCAGAAACTGGTTGATGAGGATTTCTTAAAAATACTCTCTGATTTTGCCAGACTGGAATAAAATTCGGCTGCGTGGTGGTGTGGTGGTTAGCACTGCGGCTTCACAGCAAGAAGGTCGATGGTTCGAGCCTCGGCTAGGGGGCTGTTCGTACAGTGAGCTTTCTGTGTGGAGTTTTCATGTTCTCCCCGTGTATGTGTGGGTACTCCGGCTTCCTCCCACAGTCCAAAGACATGCATGTTAGGTTAACTGGGAGTGAGTGTGAGCCTGAGTTTGTCTCTCTGTGATGGACTGGTGAACTGTCCAGGGTGTACCCTGCCTCTCTGCTAAATGCTGGGTTAGGCTCAAGCTTCGCTGCAACCCTTAATGTTCGAAGCGGTATAGATAATGGATGGATGGATTAAATATTTTATATATTGGAAAAAATCCAAAGCTCTACTTCCAGTTTGCTGTTGATGTTTCTGAACCTAAACTGTACGCTCTCAGTGAAGGTTTCTGTTGCACACCACCCTACAAGAGGATGGGTAATGATTTCTAAATTTTAAATATTCACTTAATTGTAAGAAATTGAATAGTTTATGCAACTATAATCTCGATATGAAACTGATTCATAAGAACGAGCACCTGGTTGTGATGTATTACAACCACCAGAAGTTGGCATCGCTTTGCCAAACTGTTTCCCAACAATGAAAGCCACTGTTGCTCAGTTCTGGTTCAAAGTGTGTGTCACTGTGAGATTCTATGTTAATATTTGAGAAACATGCGGAGTTAAAGACAAAAACCAGCTAAAAGATCTGTGTGAGATCCCTTGAAGAAAATAAATTTAAAACAAGCTGCACACTATTTGGTGCTTTCACACCTAAAAGTTGACCAGACTCGATACAACTGGAGGTTGCGACAATCCTCCTTCCATCCTTGCCAAAGGAAGCGCTGCATGAAAAATTACTGAAGAGGAAGACAAGACAAACAACGAAGAACCCCTGATTTCCACCGGATGTGTGTGTGCCGTGGTCCGGCTGTGCCATGGTTTTGTTCCAACCTCTGTGGTGCATCAATCCACACCAAGAGCGTGTCAGGTATGGAATGAAGTCTGCCTAGCTGAATCTGCGAGATCACAAAATCACAGGAGAATTGGAGAATCTTGTGATTCTGCATTTCCAGGATAAATATCTTGTTAAAAGCAGGTGGAGATGATCTGAGCTTTGTGACATGGTGCATTATCCTGCTGGAAGTAGCATCAGAAGATGCTCCACT
>JBAFTA010000005.1:33287240-33298246 GCA_036919975.1 Melanotaenia parkinsoni | reverse complement strand
TGTCCGCGGCAGACGTGCCGTTGGCCCCGGTGGCGATCGTCAGGCAGACGTGCCGTTGGCCCCGGTGGCGGTCGTCAGGCTGACTCTGAATGACCTCCTGACAGGGAACCCCCAAACCCAGATAATAAATACTTCCTGAGATTATCTCTTTAGCCTCGCTCTGTCTCCCTCACCTTCTCCTTGTACTCTACATCCCACATCATCCCAGATCCAGACCTCAGCTCTAACCTTCCCACACACATGCCCACGTATCCTAAGCCGCTCAGGAGCCCCAAATTACTCTCAGCTGTCCCCTACTCTCAGTCCTGAAGGCCAAGACAAGAGCGAGGTCCACTGTGGGCATTAACACCCCAGATGGAGTTCAGGGAATCAATTGACTTCAAATGAGCACAGAAACACAGCAAAGTATGCATGCACACAGCTGCTACAGAAGGGGCAACTCTTTCCACCTCATGCACCTTAGTTACATAGCAATATGCAGTATATACCTTTAAGACAGGGGCTGAAGAGTTTTTGCATCTTTTTTGTAACTGAAACATCCGTCATCTTGATGATAAGTAGTTATTAAAGCAGTTATATATTATATTATACAATTATATGTCTATTTTTATGTTTAAAAACATGTTTAAATAGATTTTTTTTGTTGTTGTTTATTTTGTTTTTGATTGCGACATTTTGCAGACATGTCTGACACTGATAAAAACTCAATATGAAGGTTAGTAAGCAGGATCCTTACAATCTGATTCATAAACGAACCCAGGTACCCAAACCTTTGCAGCAACTTCCACTCTTCTAAAAACTTAGTTTCAGTCATTTTCAAAATGCAATGAATGATGTAAATTTCTGTTTTCTAGTCCTGGTCCACCTTCTCCTGCATGTTTTCCATCTCTCTGTGCTCCAAACTACCTGATCCGTGTAAACAGGGGAGCTGCAGAAGCTTCATTTAAATGAAGTGAGTTATAGGATGAAAACATAGACAATGTGCAAGACAGGGCAGCCTGATAACTGACTTCCAAGTTTGCAAAAAGCTTCCTGGTCTGTATGAGTTCATGTGTGCACATTTAATCCATTTATTCATTTTCTATAGTGCAGATTTCAGTTCAGGCTCATATCTCAGAAATTAGCAGGAGAGAGGCAGGCTACACCTGGACAGGTTGCCAGCCGTCACAGACATTTCTTCCATGTAAATGTGAAATAAAAAGCATAGCAGATTGTTTTAAACCATGGAGGATTCTGTTTAAAGGTAACAGCTGGAGGTATTGACGTAAACAGGGGAACATTTCATCATTTATCAGGATTCTGACTTTTTTATGGCTAACTTAATACTGCTTCAATAATCTGAACTCTAAAAGTTACAAATGTCAACTAATCTTTTGATTTCATTTTAACCATTTTCTAATATTTATCAGTAATTTGAGATTCCAGCTGTTTTCTGTCAATATCAGAACCAGACCTAATGACTGGTGACCACACTCACTCAGCAGCACAAGCATATTATCACCCACTTATTCCTGATTAGCCCCAAAACACCAGATCTGTCTTCACCTCATCACCCTGCTGCTTAAGCAGCACCCTGACCAATCACACGAGTTCACGACTTCTCCTTGCAATAATCTGATAATCTGTCAGCATCCCCCACATCCAGGTCCAAACCAAAGTCAGATCCTTTTGTTATTCAGAGGGGGGTACAAGGACGCATGATGAGTGATGACAGCATCCCCTGTGTGAAACACCACAGCAGCCCAGAAGCAGTGGACAATGCTGCTATCATGACTAAAAATGCACTATGCACATATTAATAGAGGAATTTGTCAACATTATGGTGAGCAGTGGACAGATAATTCCATTTAAGCTGATAGTCATATGATTACCAACCGCAAGCTCAGGCAGATAAAGCAAATCACAGCCCACATTCCAGGAATACTAACTCCATTATAAACGCAGGATGTGGGGAAAAAATGCAAAGCAAGCGGAATAAAAGAAAATACGTTTCCTAACAAAAAGGAAAGAAAAACAGGGGCTGTCCACAAAGCTTTGGATGCAGAAGCTGAGAAATTCCAAGCAGTGGAAACAGATCTCACACAGGAAGTGCAGAGCTGCCACAAGTGGCATGAAAACAGAAAGCAAATGAGAAGATGGAGACAGTGGATGCACTTAGAGATGGAGGGGAGTTCTGGGGAGGAGTGGACCAGCAGCAGAGCTGAGTACTCCTTCTGTTGGGATTGTGGAGTATGCCACCAAGTGGAGAAGAAACAAGGATTAACTACAGTCCTTTTGTGAGAACACGAGACATAATGCTGACTTTTCTATTCTATTAAAATAGTTTTTTGGGGGCGTTTTGGATGGTTAAAAGCTCAGAATGAAAAATGAATGGAAGGAGTTGGGTTTGGCACCTAAACACTAACACTCTAATGTGTACAGAAAAGAGCTCCACAAGCCTTCAGCAGCTTTAGATGGAATAATCTGAGTATACAGGTCGTCTCTACTCTCACGTTTTATTATTTCTGTGTTGATTTCAGGTTGACACGTCTATGGAAAAGGAGGCACTTGTAGGAATTTTCCAATGCACAAAAATCTCTTTGTCCACATGATCAAAGCTGTCAACTAAAGATTAAAGACATCTCAGCCCAGGTAGAAGCACAGCAACGTACCCATCTTCCTCAAAAGAAGCACACAATATGCAGTTTTATACCACACCACATGTTTTTTAGGATGTAAGTAAAAGTCAACTTCAGAAAAGCTGAATGTGGTTTTGCATCGTCTTGGTGAAAAAAATGTATGAACAAACTGGAAAAAAGTCATCTTGAAAGCAGCAGATTTTTGTACAAAAATGTGATGATCCATCCCAGGTGTCTCTGAGCGAGCTAGTCTGTCTGAGGGACCAGAGACTGCAGTGTCCAGTTTAGACTGGCTCCCTTGTCCTTTACACAGCCAAATCCCTCCAGACTGCTTGAATGGTTTAATAGTTTTCTGCATTGTAGGCGGAGAAATATGTAAAACCCTTCCAATCTTTTTTGAGGAACATTGTTTTTAAACAGTCATTTTTCTCACATGCTGTCCATCTTTGCTCCTCAAAGACTCAAAAGTTCATGGATCTATGATTATTATTAACTGCTTTACTTGACTATTTATGATTTGGGGTTGTATTTAAAAGTGTTTTTTTTCTTGTTGTCAATTTGAGAAAATAGCTGAGCAGCCTTTATTATCCTGTGAAACCACAGAATTTTTCAATCCCCCAGTCGTATAGATTGGATTCAGATGCTGTGAAACTTCCCACAAATCTTTAATAAGATGTCATTTTTTTTAACCAAATTATTCAAGTGGATATTTTGCTGCTTCAGAAAGAGAAAAGATCCAGCTGAAACCCCATTTAAAGGAGTCCTGGACTTCAAAAACAAGCAGCTGATTGCACAGCGGTGACATCAGCTCAGCCGAGCTGCAGTCCCAGTTTCAGCCGCCAGGGGGCGACATCACACAAACACCGGCACAGAGAGGCGCAAACTGGCTGACTGTGGGATCTGCTCGTGCTCATTTCAGAGCTTTGATTGTTGGGATTGATTCCTGTGCTGCTCTGCCAGGCAAGTTGCTCCTGCTGCTTTTTTTCTAACCGGATCATGGTCAGAAAATTGAATCTTACACAGCAGAGTAGGAGCACACTGGCTTGTTGTCAAGACGTTACTACTGGAATGAGATTTCATGGGAGGTGTGTAAAAATGAGACATCACAGCTCCATCCAGTCTTTAAAGATGACTATCTTGTTGGAGCTTCTTTAACTTAAAAAAGCCAGCAGCCGATGCATTTAAGTCGGTGGTCAGTGACCTCCTCATCTCCCAGGAGGATCTAAATCCTTCTTTCCTTTACCCTCTCCATCCCCATTTTTCCAGGAAGTGATCAAGTGTACACATTTCATCATCCTGGTGGCTACAGCTGTCACAGACAGTCTCTCAACCCCAGCTCCACAACTCCCACTGAGTCAACGCATGAGCCAAAGAGAAAGCAAGTGAGTCAGATGCTGCATCTGGGTGAATGAGTGCATCCATGTGAAGGTGATGATGAGAAGAAAAAAACAGAGCTGACACTTTAGAGACAGACAATAGAAACTCCAAAATAACCTGACAGCAGCCACGCTGAGGCAAGAGGCAAAACCAGTTAGACAACATGAAATCCTGCTGCTGCTGCACCTCTGAGTTCGAACACAAACATCTTTAAATATTACTGCATGGAAACAGATCGATAAATGCTCAGCGAGACGGTAAGAAAAACAAGATCCCCTTCAGGC
This sequence comes from Melanotaenia parkinsoni, assembly GCA_036919975.1. NCBI lineage: Eukaryota > Metazoa > Chordata > Actinopteri > Atheriniformes > Melanotaeniidae > Melanotaenia > Melanotaenia parkinsoni. Next base: position 33,293,967 of record JBAFTA010000005.1, on the reverse strand, counting down.
TACACGCCCAGCTGACCGGTCCTCATCATTCTGACACATTTTAAGTGTTTAACCCCGTCCACGCCAGCTCCGCACTGGCCATCTCCAGCCAGCGCCACGGATCCTAATGGAGAAGCAGCTTTATCCATTAGGTTGAGCTAGTTTGCTCCGTCGGAACAGAACAGATAACTGGGAGGAGGGAGACGGAGGTGGAAGATGGGACACAGGCAACGAAGCTCCCTAACTCCTGGATAATGTAGAGATGTAAAGAGAAAAAATGGACTAAAGAAAAAGAAGACCGAGGAGGTAAATTAGGAACCTTGTTGTTACCATCATGTTGTAATTACTCTGTCACATTTCAGCTTGATAAGCTTTGGGTCTCAGTCTTTTCCTCTGTTTTCTAAACTTGCTACAGATTTATGTTTGTACATGTTAATTAATGTTTCCCACTTCAGACTGGAGAAATATCTTAAAATATAAACTAAACACCAAGAAGAAACTGAAACTTAGCTCGAGTAAAGTTTATCTTCTGCATATGTGGTCATTCACCAGTAGAAATCACTTCAGCTTTTAAAGAAATCATCCTGTCCAGTTATAAGCACCCATAATCAAGTTAAAACTAACCCATTATATGATCCACATTAGTCCAGTCTATGATAATTGAATTTATATAAGTAACCACCAAATTGCGACGGAGCTTCTCTTTGATTCAGTCTTCCATCCTGAGCTGCATGAAGCAACAGTGGAGGTGAAGAACTACCATTTAACCAGAAGGAAACATAAAACACAAACATAATATTTCATTTGTTCTGATCAAATATTAAGCAAAATACTGGAATTACTAGCAATATAAATAAGATAAAAACACCTGAGGTACAGTTGTGAATGGAGACAAAGATGAAGAGCTGTTACAGTCCCAGTCATTGGAACGAGGTCAGTGTTTTCACTGATCGCCACTTCAGACATGCAAGCAAAGAGAAGTGTTTTTTTTTCCACCTCGTGTCCTCTTTGAAGAGACAGTAAATCTGGACAGACGTTAGCAGCACCTTCTTTATCATCTCTTAACGGGAATAAAATCTATAATACCGATGAGTCAAGTTCTCTTAGGTGCTCAGACGACGACAGAACAACGTGGCGAAACACTACTGTACACGTGCAGAGACAAGTCACAATGCAGGAAGACTTTCTGACTTTTTGAGACAAAACTCCTGAAATTACTTTTCCAAACTTTCAAAAGTTGACCAAAATATCCTTAATTTGTCTTTTAATTCATCTACTTTCTGACAAATGTTTAATTCTTCTAATCGTTTAACCTTTTGAAGCCTGAGGTATTACGTGTATGTAATATTTGAGCAGAGGCCTAAAAATAGGCACAAGGCTCAGAATCAATTCTGATTCATTTCAGTTAAAACAAAACAAAGATGATCACTTTTATATGTTTTATGTTTTCTAAATAAATTGTATTTACTTAATGTATAAAATTTATACTGTATTTTTGTAGAGGTCAACTTTTTTACTTAATTTACTTTGTTTTTATTTTATTTAAATATTTAATTTATTTTACATGTTTAAATATGTATACATTTACACATACATTTATAATTAACAGAATACAATGGATCTACAAAATCACAAGACATTTAATCTCATGTATCTGGAACAGGAAAATTCAGGGTTTCACATGATCCGAGTAACTTTTCCAGATCTAGACGTTATTTTAAATGTAGCCCCATTTGAGGACAAAAAGCTGAAACTCTACAGCCAATAATACAAAGATTAAAAAGAAAATTGTAACTTTATTTTACTCTTAAATCTGTATTTCTGATGAATTCACCAGTGCACAGATGTTGAAGAGAGCGGTGGCATCTGGAGTTTTCTCCACCTGATTCAGATGAGGAACATCCTGATTAAACATTATGATTATTTATATGTTTTAAAAGCTTACACAATAAATATTTTAAAAACACTGAAAATATTTCATTTATCCTGAGATGAATCCTGGGAGATATAACCTGTAAAATGGAATAAATGTCATATTTTGGAGAAAAGTTAAATAAATTTTTTTTGCCTAGAAACACTAGAAAATAGCAGTTAATCATTTTTAAAAAATTTTATGAGCTTGCCCATTTAAGGGTTAACGAAGCTTTCTTTCTGTGTGATGCATCCTTCACAGCCGTCTTCAGTAATTTGACATCAGTACGTGTTTTTCTCTGTGCTTCCATCTGCATGTGATTATATTTTAATAGAAATGTTCCTGTGAACTGTAACTGCTCATTTAATTTCCTTTCCCTCTCTTTTCTTCCCCTTCAGTGAACTGCTGCAGAAATTACTTACATTTCTTTATTTCGCCTTAGCTGCACATTATTTAGTGAGATTAGGAAGATATTTTTTCTAATATAAATGGTGCACAAAGAATTAGTTAGCTGTTCTCATATGAAGCATTTAAATTGAAGAGTTGTTTTACAATCTCATGCAGGACTTGTTAAGGTGAAACAATCAACCGTTTATTGGAACTGACTCTGCTTCAGTTCTGCTGTTAATCTTCTGGATCACAGCGTGTCTACATTCATGCAAAAATAAAAATTGGAATAAGAATCTGTATTTACACTTTCGGCCACTATCAGGTCCAAGCTGAGCATCAGAATGAGGACGAAAGGGCATTTAAGTGGCATATAGTGGCAAGAGATCCATCAGATCTAATGGGAAAGTGTGTCCAAACATTTAACTGGTAGTGTGTATTCATGTTAAGCCTGGTACACACAGAATGATTTTTTTAATTTTATGATTTTTTTTATTTGGTCGAGTCCTCACACGTGAAGATAAAAAAAATCTGTTTTGATCGTACTGTGTGTGGTGTACTCCGAAAATGTAATCACACAACAACACGCATATAACAATGCTGTCCCACAACTCATCTACAATCTATTCCTCCGAGCTAGACAAACGTTGAAACGTAGAAGAACCACAGCAACAAATCGGCTCATAACACACCAAAGACCAAATGATAACTGGACAGGCAAATCTCACGATGATCGGGCGTTTGCCGTCCGTGGTCGGGAAGAGGAAAAATCGGGACAAATACAGACCAAAAATCGTCATGTGTGTACCAGGCCTTAGTTTTTATAGTTGTTGAGGGACTGCTGTGCGAGGCTCCGTTTAGTGTTGAAATAAACACTGCTGCTAAATGGTGTGTTTTGTGGTTTTTACCAGTGATCTCATTTTTCCAAACAGCGAAGTCTTAAGTTTCAAAGAACCCGTGATTCCAGATTTAAAGATGGCTGTGCCCAGTACCACTTGTAGTCCATTGTTGTCTTTATTAAAATCTTTATAAAATATTTTGTGTCTGTTAAGTTTCTAGTGTAAACAGCAGTAAGTTGTTCTTACTGATATTTACATTGTTACGGTGGGCTTGTTCATGAATAATCGCATTAATATGTGTGGTTTATTAAACCTTATTCCCAAAATTGGCTGCTGTTCTCTTGGTGCACAGTTTTACAATGGGTTTGCGATTTTCTACATTAATACAGCATTTATAGATACTCACAAATTGTCTGTTTTGGAAGAGTCGCCTAAGCTTGACTGCTCAGAATTACGGGACAACTAAAACGCACTCGGACTGGATGATAGGCCTGCTGCAAATTTATGTTTCGATCCAGTACCAAGTAAATCCAGGGCAGGTATCATCAAAACCGATACGATACAATACCGATGCGATACCAATACTTTTTGCTTGAAATGTCACATTTAAATTTTTTTGCCTTTAATTATTGATCATGATTATAACAATAATAACACACAGTACAAAGATTAACAACTATTATACCAATGTCTGGGTGAATATTCGATTCTGGCTGGAGGGTGTCCATTAAAAAGTGGTAATGGACACCTATGAAACAAGTTCCGGTCAAATAGACTTACTGTTCTAAAGTATTACGCTGACTAAACAGTAGTTGGTAACCGTGGCAACTCAGACGCCGGGCTGCAGACAAGCCAGATCATGTCTGTGACAGCGCATCACCGTGAAAGCAGCTTGCAGGCTTATTGGGCTTCGTTAGTCCAGGAGAGACGAGAATGGAGCAACATTTTGTCGTCCCGCAACGTCCCAACCAGCAGTGGTCAGGGTCCACAAACGTAAAATCTCCGTCCTTCAAACGCCACTATGGACATGCCAGTATCTTTATGAAATGTCACGATTAACGGCAATGTTGCATTTAATTTTAAACAGGTCGTCATCTGTCTTTCTGTCTTCATTACCTTACTTACATACTTGATACAAAGTGAATGGTGGATAACATTATAAAAACGATTTAGGATAGACTTTCTTGATACACATTTAATGATCAGAGTGAATGGTGGACAATATTTCTTGCAATAAAAACGATTAAGGAAACTATCTGTGGACTTTGACTGTTTTGAAACAAAATGTCGCATCATCCTCTGGACACAAACAAACTGTAAGAGCTGCACTCGCCCTCTGAAACGTTTGTGTCACGTTAAGCAATCATCTCCCTTCCCTCCACTGATCAGGTCTAATCGTCGGGCATTATCCCTTACTTAATTAACATTAATAAATTGAATGGCAGAAGAGAAGATTAAATTTAAGTTTTTTTGTTTGTAAACAACATAAAATAACATCAACAATGTAACAAAATAATAAAAATAACTATTGTACCTTTTAATCACACACAATTGTTTGAGAAAAACAAAGTCAAAAGTGCAAATTAGCTAAACAAAAGCCACATCCAGGTTGACACTTCTTTAATTTCTTTGTTTTTTTGTCCCTAAAGCCCTCTGCAAGAATAATTTCTATCTCATCACGCTGGTATCAAACAATACTGATACTAGCCTTGGTATTGATACTATCAAAGTTTAGCTCGATCCACCCAGCCCTTGAACGCACCATGATGCTGTGAGTGCTTTTGGGATGTTGGAGGCGCCTTCAGCAGCACTGCTGCTTATTGAGAAAAATGAGAATGATGTGCTTTCACGTCAGTCTCCATAAGACTCCAATAACACCTGAAAAAGTTGCTAAAGTTGTTTCTACTTGATTTTTCGGAGAGTCACTAGAGGGGACTAAATATTTGATAAATAGGTTGACAACATTGAGTAGCAATGGTGGAGGGTCACTTCCTGTATTTGTCTAGTTGCGTCTGTGGAAGTGGATATGGAACACATGACCATTGTTTTTGTTTTACTAGTTTACATGCTCAGCTGAGTTCGCCTGTGCTGCATGGGTTGAGGCACCGTTAAATGACGTCATCACAACAGAAACATGTGATCATGTGATCCAGTGCCAAAAACCTACCGTTATAATCGTGAACGATATGAAATTGCACACCCCTAACTACACATATCGACTCATCTCCCACATCTGCTGACAACGAGAATAATGTGACTACTTTATGCAAGAAAATACACAGCAGAGTGAGAGAGAGGGGTGAGGCAGAATGATGCTTACCGAAAGAACGAAGGAAGAGATTGCAAGAGCAGAGATGAAGAGCGTAAGTCAAATGAAAGGCAGGGGGAGAGACAGTAAAAGAGATGAGAACGCAGGTGTGATGGAGAGCTCTGTGGACGCTGAGGGAGTGAAAGCCGTTAATCAAACAACGACTGCATTGGCGTTCGTAACCTTGAGGAGTTCAGTCAATTAGGCGTGCTTGAATTTATGACAGTGAGTAGATACAAACAATTAAAGAAAGAGGAGAGCTGAGATGATCTGTTTGCTGGAATCCACTGACGGAGAGGTCAGTAAGAGAGAAGAGGAGGAGAAATGAGGAGAAAAGTAATTAAAATACCAAATAAAAGCCCCTCAGAGGCAGGATAACTGGGTTGGAGCGTCGAGTGCAGCTATCACGCTCAATACAGCCAGATATTACAAAGAGGCTACAATGCTGGCATTTCAGGTTCGGAGAGGAGAATGTGTTCTCTAATTAACAACTGCCCAACGGCGCTATCTCCTGCTGCAAAACAAGTCCTTCTCCTACTCCCATTCCTGCATCCGTCCACTTCCCTGTCTTCACACCCTCCACCCTCGGCCCCTGTATGGCCCCGTGTGAAGTTTTAACAAGCGAACTTGGTAAAAAAGAGGTGATTTGGGAATAAACATGAAAGTGAGCGCAGACAGCGAAGTAATGAGCTTACAATAATCCAGAGTGGAGGGCTGTTTGCAGACATCCAGAAGGAGCTGCAGGAGTGTTCAGCCATGACTGCAGGGTCTATTAGCAACACTTCCACACCGCGGCTTCATGCTGTGTAATTAGTGACACAAGTTTACACACTGTCTGCATGCATGTGTGTGTATGTGTATTCAAAAAATATGTAATTACCGCACTTTCTTTTTAATTTGAATTAATTTAACTTTCATTTAAAAAGGTCTTCATTATTTCCCTACACTCATCTCACCAGCTCCTTTTGTTTTATTCACCTGTTCCCACTTCCACGTTCTCCATCAGTTTTAACACACACACAAGTGTTTTAACAAACACAGACTTTTCTATGCGTTTGCAACATTACCTCAAATGAAAATGCAGTTTTGCACAGATCACTGATAGAAAATATATTAGCATGTATCCACAGATGGGAATGAGATGATTAACTTGTGGTCATGCTTTAGTTATGAGCGGGGTAGTAATAACAAAACCGTGGTGAGCTTCTTTATGGCTATAGCACACATCTTTTTTTTTTTTTTTAACTTGTCCTGTCCAGCATCATAGCAGCAAAATGATAATCTGGTTGCTGTATCGTGCTG
>JBAFTA010000005.1:33208219-33227595 GCA_036919975.1 Melanotaenia parkinsoni | reverse complement strand
CCGGTTTTGGCCGGTCAGACCCCCTCAAAAACCGGAAATCGGTATCGGCCAAGAATTTTGCAATCGGTGCATCTCTATTTTTTGGTTGTGTTTATGCAATTTACTCAGTGGTGCAGACTGGCTCGTCTTCCTGATGCTAAACGTATATTGAACTGTTTCAGCATTTATAAAGTTTTTCAAAATGTTCTTGTAAGTTTTTATGGTGTTGGTGAACAATGTTGGTATCCAAACTATTTCTTAGCTTTTTTTCAGAAAACCAATGAAGTATCAAAGCAAATCCATCCATATAATTTTAATGGTAACGTGATTGGGTTTGACCTTAATTTACAGCTCAAGCTAGAAACCTCATTTACATTAGTGACAGTTAATTTCATCTCATAAATGGACTGTTTTTAATTCAGCACCAGGAAGTCTCTGTTAAAGGTTTACTTTAGGTTTTTTGTTTGTTTTATTAATATTCTTTTACATTTGAGGACGGTTAAACTTACACATCCAGGCAATCCTGGGTATAATATGAACTTTACACCTAGTCTTTCACATTTAGTTACAAGTTTCCAGCTTTTATATCTTTTCACCAATAAAACGTGAAATAAACCAGTTAATCTCAAATCTGTTTTGGTAAAGTAAGGCAAGGCAAGTTTATTTGTATATCACATTTCATGTACAAAATAATTCAGAGAGATTTAGATAAAACACTATTACATCAGGGTGCAGAGGAAGCATTAAATGTACATAAAAGAAAAAAAATGCAAAATCATGCTAAGACATAATTAAAGGGGTGTTCAAAAATCATAATAAAATCATAAAAAATAATTCAATTAAAAAAATTAAAAGAAGCAAAAATCTAGATCATGCAGATTTCGTGCAATGTCACATGTTTTAAACGTGGATTAAAAAGAGTCTACATTTGGTGAAAGTTTAATCTTGAATGTCATTTTGTTCCTCTTGTTTGCAGCATAACATCTAGGTGCTGCTTCCAGTCCCAAAAAATTACCAAAAAAAACCCTTTAATAATAATTTTATTACTGCTCCTTTGCTTCTTTTTGTCTTGATTGAATGTTTGGTATATAACTCGGAATTTCCTTCGGGATCAATAAAGTATCTGTCTGTCTGTCTAATTTGACAAAATAAGAGAAAAGTGTCCAATTTTGCAATTTTGCCACAAATAATAAATCCTGGTTATGTATGCAAAACTGGGCTTTGGGCTGTCCCACTGTTAATGTGATGTACTGGATTGTAACGACACTAGAATACAGAGCTTTATGAGTTTTTAATAGCTTTCATGGCTGACTGTGACGCATGGGCATGTCACCAGGAAGTAGCTGCATCCCATATTGCAGCAGCAACTTCATTGAGCACATCCTGTCTGCAGAAAAACCAAAACAATGAGGAGAAATTTCCACTTTACCAAGACGTGTCACAAACTCTGCCGGCATTTTTAGACCTAAAGTAGAGCAGAGTGTTTATTTCTTGTTATATCCACTTCATGGTCCTGTTATTTATTTTTTAAAGCTGAGACCACCTGGAGTCCAACATAAACCCATTTGGCCTTCAGAGTCTGAGATGTGTTATTGAGGCATGACAAGGAGAGAACTGTGCTTTAGCTAAGGTAGCAAAAGAGCTACAACAAATCAACTAACAATATTTTCATCTGCAGGCCCAGAACAAGCAGACAGGCATTCTAGCTGCTGCCAAAGTCATTGACACAAAGACAGAGGAGGAGCTGGAGGACTACATGGTGGAGATCGACATCCTGGCCTCTTGTGATCACCAAAACATTGTCAAACTGCTCGACGCTTTCTATTATGAGAGCAAGCTGTGGGTGAGTGTGTGCTGTTCAGGCAAACGGTCTAATTTGTTTTCGTTAGGATTGCAAGTTGATTTAAAGTCTACATTACACAAGGCTAATTTATTTGTATAGCACATTTAATGTACAAGACAATTCAAAGCGCCTTACATAAAACATTAAAAGCATTACAGCAGGGTGCAGGAAGCAATAACAAGTGCATTAAAAACAAACTGTAAAAGAAAAGAAATGAAATAAAAACAGAAAGAAAAACTTAAATAAAATAGACAAAATGCAAGAAATAGAGTTCCAGGGAAAAACAGTATTAAAACATGATCAAAACATGCCACACAATTAACGTACATCACTACTGTTGATGAAATACCTTTTATGAATTTCCTTTACTACAAAAGTATTATCAAGGTTTATGGCCAAAGTTCACATGAGCTGCAGAAACAAGCAGCTTTAAGAGCTGTTAATCATCATACCAGTTTACAATTTACCTGCTTCTGATATGAAGCCTTTTCAAATGCTATTGTTTCTTTCATCAGAGGCATTCATTTTAAACAGATTCCTCTCACCACTACACGAGCATCTGATGCATGAATGCAAGTTATCAGTCATTAAATGAGGTTGCTTTAGTTCCTTTGACAAATGCCACTACGGAGGAAGTGTTCATGAACAAATGAACAGCTATGTGGGGGAATCTCATGCAGACAACAGGTCAGTACTTCTGGCTTTTCAATGACTTGGTGTAGATGGCAAAATGCAGAAATAAAAACGGGATGTCCCCTTAAGTGGGCAGAAACATCACCCCTTTTCTGTTGTCAGTCAACATGCAAACATCTAACAAGGCAGTCAGACCATTATTAAGTCTCCTGATCACCTGAGTATATAATTTCAGTGTGCTGTGCCCTTTTCATCCTCTTTGTCCTCCAAACAATGACCGCAGTCTGATGGAGGCCTCTCTGACACCTGTTCATGCAAAAAGGGGAGAGCATCCAAAGTATTTCCTGCTCCAGATGAAAGACTTGATTCTGTAAAAGCCTGACTTGACTGCAGACTGAATTGACAGTCTTCCTTTCACTGTTTTTAATTTAAATTTAATTACAGTTTCAAACTCTATTGTCGCTACTCTGCTTCTGCTAGCCTTAAATTTGGTGGTGAAATCATGTCTAGCCACATCCTCCCTCTTTGTGCCACATGAATGAGTTAGAAAATATGTGAATGCATAGTTTGTCAAATAAACAAGAGAGAGAGGAAGCCACAGCCCCGGCCTGTGGTTCCTCTCTGCCCAATGCCGCTCTGAAAATCCACTGTGGGGGCCATTGTACGACAGCAGAGCCACTAGAACAACAGCACGCCTACAGAGAAACACTAGAACCGTGTGCATGTTGAATAACCGAGACTGCTTCAAGACTTGAGGCATTGTATGTCCTGTAGGGGCTTTGTTGGAAGTGGAACAGTCTTAAAAAGCTCAGCTGAGTGGAGGAATGCCATTGAAGCTTGATGTTTCACTCTTTTTTTTTTTACTATTCTGGGGGGTTTTCCATTTTAATTGCAGGCTGACCTCATCACAGCAGTGAGGGCTAACATATCAAGCACAATTAGTTTCTCAATAGGTCCAAAAGCATTGCAGAAGTGTAGTTTTACTTCCCTTTTCATGGGAGTGGCACTGAGGCCGATGAAATCTCAGTAGAGCAGTTGCTTTTGTTTTTTTAATTAAAGCCCCATAAAGAGACTCCAGGTGCTTTGACTTACCTGTTGCACACAATTCTCACCTCTGCCTGAGGTGCTGTGTCCATAGATACTCTAATCCTATTGAAGAATAAGGCATGAGGTCTAGTGGTAAAGCTAGCAAGCAGCTGTGAGAGACTTTTTTTTTCCACAATGTGGCCCCAACTGGGCCAATCCTCTTACATCAACAGCCATATTAAAAGCTTCTAAATGCATTTAAGAGTGCAAAGTGTTTCATTCAGGCAAGGTGGGTGGGGGTTTTAGTGAGTAGTTTGGATGCACAATCATTGGCTCATTTGAGTTTTTTCAGTCTAAATGCAAATAGGACAGTATTTCTCTCTGAACCCGAGAACCTTCCAGGTCCTCATAATAGAGTTTAGGGCACGAGGTTCAACTCGCATGGTGTACTGCTTTATGAATAGCCGGCTCTCATCCCTGTTGCCAATGCATTTTGGAGCACAGATCACAGTTAATCTGCGTAATCAGCATTCAGTCATGTCTGCATTGTGTTTTACCTGAAGAAATGTACACAGTGCAAATTTTGAAAAACATGTTGACCCTCTTTCCTCAGATTCTCATCGAGTTCTGTGCAGGAGGGGCAGTGGATGCCGTCATGCTCGGTGAGTCAGCATTTATACTTTACACGCATGTTGTACAAGGAAACAGCTCAGATTCCAGCTCAAACCAGAGGAAAAAGAAGTTAATTCTAAGCATATGTTTCGTGACTTTTGTTCCTCCTTTTCAGAGCTGGAGAGACCCCTGATGGAGCCTCAAATCAGGGTGGTGTGCAGGCAGACTCTGCAGGCGCTCGCCTACCTCCATGAAAACAAAATTATTCACAGAGACCTGAAAGCAGGCAACATCCTCCTCACGCTGGAGGGTGACGTCAAGCTGGGTAAGTGCAAACATACTTCCAGCTGTTAACTGCGCATGTTGTCTCAACTAGTTTAAAATCACATGAAATTGTATGTTTTAGCCTTCAGTCCACAAATAGTCTATAATCACTTTTGTTGGAAGATGAGTGCACAAATTTTTTATCTGAGTCAAGGTGGATTTAGTACCCGAATATGCACCTTTGCATTAATTTTCCTCCAAGCTCTTGTAGTGATGATGGGAGAGTCCGACCTCCAGCACATCCCAAAGATTCTCACTGGGGTTTAGGTCTGGACTCTGGTGGCCAATCCTAATGTAAAAATGTTGCCTGAACCACTCTTTCACAATCTGACCCCATGAATCCTGGCATTGTCATCTTGGAATATGGCCGTGCCATCAGGGAAGATGGAATAACCTGCTCATTTAGTATGTTCTGATAGTCAGCTGACCTCATTCTTAGGACACATAATGTTGCTGAACCTAGACCTGACCAACTGTAGCAACCCCAGATCATAGACTGCCCCCACAGGCTTTTGCATTAGGCACTAGGCATGATGGCTCATCTGCCTCTCTTCTTACCCTGATACTCCAGTCACTCTGTAACAGGGTAAATCTGGACTCACCAGACCACATGCAGGGTTTCTTCCACAAGTTTTTGAAACTTGAGCAAAATATTTGTTAAATTTATCCTCGATTAGATGCATTTCCCTTGGCCTTTTGTTTCTCCCTTTTCTCCGCTCTGTCACCTCTGCCGCCACTCCTGAGGAGCCACAGTAGAGCCGGACAGGAAGTTGAGACTCTAGTGTTCATTTTTCAAAATGAAGTTATTTGCAGAGCAGTGTCACATTTGCTGAGTACTATTTTACACCCTTGTTAAGGTCTGTGAACGTGCACAAATATAGACTTTGTTTATATTGATCCATTCATACAATATATTTTACATATAAAAAGAAAATTCTGAAGGCATGGTGGCTTTTATTTTGTCATGATGGTGCGCCACAATCATTTACATGTCGTGGAAACCCTGCACAAGACCTTGCTCCAGAGTCCATACTTTACTCAAGCCTTTTAAAATTATTCTCACTAAAAGTGGTTTTCTTGAAGCTACTCAGCTGTTCAGTCCCAGTCCCTTGAGTTCTCTTCACATTATTCATGTGGAAATGCTCTTACAATAAACATAGCCCTGAGTTCCCCTGGTGTTTTTTTTTATCATCTGATTTCACCAAACATTTAAGTGATCATTGATCACTATCAATTAAGATTTTTACAACCACATTTCCTCCTGGAAGAAGATGGTTTTCCAACTATCCTTCCAGTTTTTCTTCCTGGTTTAACTGCTTGATATAGTGCAGGAATGTGCTGTGCAGTGCTGCTACATGCTACTTATTTACATATGCAAAATCAATACAGAGTTGGTTCATCTAACAATGTGAAGCATTTGTTTACCTCTTTCAGTCTCTATTAACAGATAAAACTTTGTCATGGTGTCACTATGTCCTGTAAACCAGAAAAAACAGCGTGTTTTTCAGCTGTTTTAAAGCAAGATTCTTACATGTTCACATGATCTCTCCCATGACCCATGTGTGTGCAACAGAAAGGATGACTGGTTCTGAGCTGTGCTTCTTGCTTCTATAGACAGTTATCCAGAAAATTTAAATACTGTACCATATACTATACTTTAAATACTTGTTATGCCTTTATTTTCTTTATTTTTAACATACAACACTTGGTTCAACTGTATTTGTTTTATGTTGCTGGATTTAGCAGTTTTCACTGTTATTGCTGCCCGTAACAATAGGTAATAAAACTTTGATCAGCCATGAGATAGTGACCACCCACAGGATATTAAATGGGTTCACCTTTTGCCCTTAAAACAGCCCTGATCTGTCCAAAGAATGGACTTCTTGAGGATAAGCTATGATGTCTGGCACCAAGCCATCAGAAGCAGGTTGTGAGGTGAGGCCTCTGGTTGGATTTGTTTGTTCAGCACATCCCACAGATGCTTGATTGGATTGAGATCTGGAAAACATAAAGACCAAGTTAAGCATCTCAAACATGTTTGGTTCTTTAAAACATTCTCAAACCATTGTTGCAGGGTGCATTTTTTGCTGGGGGGAAAAAGGCCAACCTAAGACTATCCAAGTTTATAACTTCACCTGTCAGCGATCGTAATGTTTTTATGTTTTTCCAAGCCTCGGGTCTCTGTTCAGTTCAGAACGCAGGGTCCAACATTTCTCACAAACCTTTTTGAAGCTCCTTTAGCCCTGGCCATATTTTCAGGAAAATCTTCATACCCAAAGTAGATGAAAAATTGCTCCACCATAATAAGGTTAATTTTTATGTTATTGGTGTCACGTTACATCTAAGGTCCTCAGAATGTACTACTAGTGCCAAAAATGTTGTCTGTTACTATGCCTGAGTAAACTGCTGTATAACAGAGGAGAAATGTGAAAGTTCTCACCTCAAATAGGGTAAGATCATGCTAACAATCATACCATGCACCGTTTTATTTTTATTTTTTGTTTGTTGTTGTTGTTATAGGTGATAATATGTCATTTTTATGCCCTTATTCGGACTCATCAGGCTTTAAGGATTAAACAGATGTTTTGCAGACAAAATTGATCTCTGTGATGAGTAAATTGATAAGTGTGAACAGTTCAAATAGTGAACTAGTTAACCTCTTCTAGACTAGACCTGCTTTTTTCTGACATACACGATATAAATGTTCACAACTGCAATGGCTGTATGTATAATCTCGGTCTCAAGAGAAGGTTCAGACACGTGAGATTACTACAGAAGTGTCAGAACAAAAACGTGTGTCACTGAGTCTGAGTAAGTTCACCTGGAACACCACAGAAAATATAAATGTACATGTTAGGACTGCTGCTCTGTGTGAGGTCTTCTGTACTATGCTGACCTCTATCCAGGGGACTCTACTCAAGAAGAGGTTAAAAGAAAATGAGACTGTCTTGCTGTTGCCAGGTGTTTTGGGATTTTGTAACATGAATTTGTGTTTTTTTATGCACGGCAGCTGTTGATTGGTCTTGCAGCTTAGAATGTGCGCCAACACATCCATAGAAGATGCTGTAATGCAGCGTACTTAGAGGGTATGAGTCACTGTGAAATAATACACAGCAAGCATTTTGTCTGGTGACATAACACACAGAGAAGTGCCTGTTCATCTTCCTGCTGGGACACTGGGCTATTACTCATACATGATGCCACAAATGATGAAAGTGGTGGCAGAACAACACGAGGCAGTTATTTTGAATTTGTTTTATAATGCCTTCATTGATTGAGCGTCTCAAGACTTCAGTTTAGGAAAAAAAAATAATGACCGTATCTGTCCTCTGACTAATTTCTGGTTTTGCATGAACCCCCTTCCAGCTGACTTCGGTGTGTCTGCCAGAAATACCAAAACGCTGCAGCGAAGAGACTCTTTCATCGGAACGCCTTATTGGTGAGTAAAATATTGGGAATATAGTAGGCAGGCTGCCAGTGAAGCTTTCTGCATCCACATCTCCTTTCAACCTTCTTCCAGGATGGCTCCAGAGGTCGTGATGTGCGAGACCTCCAAGGACCGTCCATACGACTACAAGGCAGACATCTGGTCCCTCGGGGTCACCTTAATTGAGCTGGCACAGATTGAGCCGCCCAATCACGAGATGAATCCCATGAGAGTCCTGCTGAAAATAGCCAAGGCCGATCCTCCTACCCTGATGCAGCCGTCACGTTGGTAAGTCACGGCGTGGACACGTTGAGGGCGTGGCCTCAGAGCTGCTGGTTTGAGTCGTATCTGAGTTAGTTTTCCTGGTTCTGCAGAAGACATTCAACGTTTTTATCTCAGGCACTTTTTACAATCCCACGTATGACTTCTGCCTTTCAGGTCTCCAGAATTTAGTGATTTCCTGAAGCGGTGCCTCGATAAGAATGTGGACAACAGATGGAGTACAACACAGCTTCTGCAGGTGCCTTTTTCCAGACATTTCTCCCACCAAAGCTCTGAACACACAAAATCTGTTACTTCCATTATCTCCACACTTCAGTCATATGACCCTCACTCGCCCCACCCACACCCACACACCACCTGCCGGCAGAGCGTAAGCAGTCCTAGATGACATCTGTTTACCTGCTCTGTCTCAGGTACTGAACCGTCTGTCCTGGAAGGACTGACATTCATCCTTCTGTGCTTGAGCTGACATTCAGCTTAGCAGGCTTTTCTTTTTCCGTTGGGTTTAACTTGCTCAGCCGAGTTAGAGCCTCTTACTTACTGTACAGGGAGGTAGCGAGGACACGTTCTCTCTCACACACACACAGGAAATACCGCACCACGCAGCTCCAGAGGGACTTATCTGCACTGAGGAAAGCTCAATGGGCTTGAAAATACAAAACAGCGGCATGCCGCCAATGAGGGTTTTGATATCAAAGAAACTTCACATCATCAGGCCAGCCGTAGAATATGTGCAGCAGATTTCCATGCCAAAGAAGGTGAGGTCCTAGATGTAGTATTTGTCATTTTGGCTTGCTTTGTCTGAAATGTTTGCCTTGAAATATTCATTCACTCTTATTGTTTTTGAGTCACTATTAAAATGGTTCCATACTGTAAGCAGTTAATATCTGGAACTCTATGGGATTATTGTCAGTGAGGTGTCCAGTCTTCTCTTCTGATAATCCTGAAGTACTTATTAAATGAAAAACATGGAGCTCACCCGAACAAATTGTTTTCCTTTTGTTGCGTAGCATCCGTTTGTGTCGACTGTGACCGATAGCAAACCACTGAGGGAGCTGATCGCTGAGGCAAAGGCTGAGGTCACCGAGGAGATCGAAGAGCATAAAGAGGAAGAAGAGGAGGAAGACACAGAGGCACATCTGGTGGGTGGATATTATATTATTGTAGTCACTCTGTAGGGGATTTTGTATAGTAGGTGGGCAAAATGTGGAGCTAGGGGCTGCTTTTTCTGGCCTTCTTATGTGAATTTCTTAATTTGTACTCTAGCTCTGTATATTTACTGTGAGTTTAATATGTGAATATGTTCTGATCATGGTTTTATAATCCAGTGAAACATCAGATACTGACTTTTTGTAACAGAATTTATGATTCAGGGATATTTTTGCAAGTTAATAAATAATGTATTATTTTTCCTCCAAGTTAAATAAAAAGGTAAATAAGGTTTTCAAGATAAAAGTACCTTATTCTAGAGCTGAGGGATCTTTTTGAACAGTCGTTTTTTGGTTTATGATCATTTTTACTGAGGAGCTGTATCATTAACATTTCTGCTCAATATTAAAAAAAACATTTGTGAACTACCTCCACTTCCTGGAAGTAGACTTCATTTTTTAAACAGAGGACATCATGGTTCAACATCCTGGAGAAAAAGTGATCAATATTTCTGAAGGGTCTGAGGAGCGGTAGCGTGTTGCTCTGTGGGGTAAAGTGTGATGGATAGCTACCCTTTAGGTGATCTACAGAAGTTTTCCAGGCATTTCTATCCCGTCCAGGAGGTTTACAATCAGCCACAAAATGTAGTTTTATTCAGAGACTCTTATCTGGTAAATCCACAACGAGTGATCCGTGATAAAATGAGTTTATATTAATATTTATGATCAAATTTTCCTAATGAAAAAAAAAATCACTATCCACTACTATGTTATGATGAAGCCACTTCCTGTCAGACTTTCCACCAATCAGAGAGCTTAGATTGACGGTAATGTCCAATCAGGAGAAAAATAATGCTCCTCTCTGGCTGGAATAAAGCCAAGAAGACGTTTCTGATGCACGGTGGCGCCACAAAGCAGCTGAGCTGGAGTTGGTTTAGTGAGGATAGCAGGGAAATAGTAGCAGGAAGAACTGGAAATGAGGAAAAAGTGGAAACATGGAAATAGTTTCTGTTGTGTGTTTGTTTCAAAGCCAATATTTTTTTCTCCTGGAAGCCAAGACTTGAGAGAACGATGTGCAGATGAGAAAAGGCTTGTTCACTGTTGATCAAAGTACTGTTAGCAATAAATTCAGCTTTTTTGTTCTGATTGGCCTTTATGCTGCTTCATCTATTGATGTATTAATTTTACATCGTTTTAGCCTCATAATCTGACAGCTGAGGCTGTCCCGGAAACATAATGTCTGCATGCTGACTGGTATTAAAAGGGTTCAGCTTCTACATCCATTTTTATATAATAAAACAGGCGACTAAAAATGGTAAAACATGGCTTGAAGTTTCAAGGATTAATCAAGAGTCAAGAGTACAGGGAGGTATAAGTGATGGGCTTTGTTTGTCGGCAACTAATATAATACTAAACATGTGATCACCTGGTTCACTTAAACCTTCTGGGGGAGATTAGTGATTTAGACTGTGGATCATGATCCACATATGATCAACGGTTCTTTAGCCAAACACTGACACGTTTCATATGGATTCTGAGAGAGTTTGTGTAGAGATGGTAGAGAAATGCTTTAGTCCGGTTTCCGTCAAGCCAAGCTGAGGCTTTAGCAGTTTGAATTAAACAAACCGAGTATACATGTTAGGGCTGCACTATGGTGCAGCAAGAAGGTCACTGGCTCGAGAATCACCTCGGGGGAGGTTCAAACTGTGGCCTTTCTGTGTGGAGTTTGGAGTTTGCATGTTCTTCCCATGTAAGTGTAGGTTCTCTCCAGGTACTCCGGCTTCCTCCCACCGTCCAAAGACATGCATGTTAGGTTAATTAGTCACTCTAAATTCTCCCTAGGAGTGAGCGTGGTTGTCTCTCTGTGTTGTCCTGTGATGGACTGTTGACCTGTACAGGGTGTATCCTGCCTCGCACCTGCTAAAATGCTGGGATGGGCTCCAGCTTCCCTGCAACACTTAATTGGATTAAGTGGTATAGAAAGCTAATGAATAAATGAGTATACATATTGGTCACATACACATTACATCCTAACCTCTGATGTCTTTTGTGCTTTAAGGGCCACAAACGAGCCCCATCTGATGTCAGTGTTGCCAGCTCAGAGGATGAGAAAATTCCCCTCTCTCCCTCCATTTTGGAATCAGTCCCTGAGAAGATCGAGCTAATTCTGCCGGCATCCACCCCGAATGAGCCTCCCATGGCCAACCACGTGGTTGAGACCAGATTTGTAGAAGAGCCTGCTGCAGAGGAACACACAGAGGTGGGTTCAAACACTCCAGTTAAAGAAGAAGAGGCTGAGAATGAATCAGTGGAGGAAGAAATTCCAGAGCCAGTGGCTGAAGTTTCCTCACCTGAACCAGAGGCACCTTCTAAGGAACTACAGCAGCTGGAAATGAACGTTGAGGATGAAAAGGAAGTTGACACAGCCGAGGTTGCAGAGGTCTCTGAGCCTCATCAGGAAGAAAACACACCTGTTTCAGAGGAACCAAACACTCCAGCCGAGGATGAGGAGGAAGACCGATACAAACATCTAAAAGTGGCTTTGACTCTCCCAGAGCCAGAAAACGTTGTCCTGAAAGAGGAGAATGGAGAGAAGGCCCCAGCAAAAGAAGGAACAAATGTTGAGGAGGAGAAGACGGTGCCAGACACAGCTAAAGATGACAAAGAGAGAGACTCTGATTCGGGAAGTGTTTCAGCTGCAGATAACAGCAGTGTAGACCTGAATCTGTCCATCTCAAGCTTTTTGTCCAAAACAAAAGAGCCTGGAAATGTTTCTATACAGGTAACGCACCGACTCCACAGTCTCACACAGCAGACATCATGAAAGTGACTCATCTGTAAAACTCTGTTTTCTCAGGACACCAAACGTCAGAAGAAGACGCTGAAAAAGACTCGCAAGTTCATTGTGGACGGGGTGGAAGTCAGCGTAACAACCTCAAAGATCATCACTGACAATGACACCAAGAACGAGGAGATGAGATTCCTGAGGTGGTTACCTGCCTTCACTCCATACACACCAGGCAGCACTTTCATTCAAATATTATGAAAATGAGTAGTTGGCTGACCCGACTGTGGGCTCTAATCTTTATTTCTTATGTAAGAAATGACACAAATGAACATCCTCTATCTCTTCCTCTTCAGGCGGCAGGAGCTGAGGGAGCTTCGTCTCCTGCAGAAGGAGGAGCAGAGAGCCCAGCAGCAGCTCAGTAACAAGCTGCAGCAGCAGAAGGAGCAGATCTACCGGCGCTTTGAACAGGAGACCACGGTGAGGCCTCACACTCTGTCTGGGATTTATAGCTTTACAGATGTGTGTATTTTTTGTCCTCCACCTGCATAACTTGTGACCTTCAGCTTGCATCGTCTTCTGAAGCAGGAGTTACTCCGCCCTCTGAGGTGGATGCAGTTAAACACCCGCTTACACGTTTAATGTCCTGGTCCCAAACCATCATAACTACCAATTTAACCTCAAGTCTCACATCTGGACTTGCTCTCGTTTCCCAGGGAGAGTATTTTCAGAGCGAAACGTTTCCTTCAGCTGCCTCAGTTATTAAAAAATAAAAATAAAAGGAAAAATCTAAACATGAATGATCAAGGTTCAAGGTAACTTCATTAATACCTGAAAGATGGATTTGTTTTGCAGTGAAAGTGTGAGAGGCCATCCTTTGTACAAAAAACAAAACACAATAATAGACACTGAAGGACAATATCCAATGCACAAACACAAAAAGCGGGTACTCATCTAAGGCCTGGATATAAATAACCATAAGAAGAACGAAACAATATAAAATATAAAACCTGGTCACAATAGGTCAAAACCTAAGATAAACTAAGGAGTCGAACTGTAATAAATAACAAAACAATAATAAATCGTAGACTTTAGTAAAGAATAAATGTGAAAGTCTTGTTTTAAAAGGACACAGTTACAGCATTTAAATCATGTTTTAGTGTGATGACCTGCAGCTAGTGTGTGAGCGTTCACAGATTAAGACCTTTTATTATTTAAACTGCAAAAGTCTAAAAGTTCACAGTAAAGTAGAACTGAAATATGTGTAGTGAGGGCTAGTCCCAGATGAATGTGGACATTCTGGGCTGTCAGAGCAACTTAACTGTAGTTAAAGGCCTCTGAATAATAAACATGTAGGCCTTCTCATTTCATCCTGAAGTCAGCAGGATCTTCCTCAGAGTAACAGAACATGAAGAGAAGCTGCTGCACTTCTGGCTTCTGCTGTGGTATTTAGTTAAATGTTTGTTTTAACCTTTTCTGTACATTAAAAACTTCCAAAAATTACTGTCACATGAGCTGAATGATATAAAGCAGGCTGAGTGTTACTGAGGTACTTGGTTGGTTTGTATGAATTACATGAGTGTCCTACTTCCAGTAAACTGGGATCAGACTTTTGGTCTAAAGAAATCAGCCATTTTCTTTAGATGTCGGGTTTTCTAGTTGTTTAAACTTTCTCAACTGTGATGCAGTTGGTCAGTATGGAGCCAGTTATGTAAAACCCAGTCTCTGTAGTTCACAGAAGAATTGTGACAATGTCACCAGAATGAGTGGGTGTGTAGTATTCCTGTGAAAACGACCCACATGACCAGAGAGTGGAACTGAACTGGTACCTTCTGGCCAAAATCTGTGATAGTGGAGTAGCTAGTTGCCTAAACCTGAAGCATACTTAGACTATGTTCACACTTCAGGCAAAGGTTACACAAATCAGACTTTTTGGCCCATATGTGACCCATGTCAGATTTTCTTAGGACAGTCTGAGCAGCAAAAATCCTTTTTTTTTTTTTTTTTTTTTTTTTTTTAAATCTGACCCGGGCCACTTTTGTATGCAGTCCTTCATCAGATATTTTTCAAAGCAACCTCAGTGTGAACGGTGATGTCGTGTTTCATCTCACTTTACGTCATTGAGGGGAGACAGACCAAAGGAGGTGGGACGCAGTAAGATTGTATGTAAACAATGGAGAGAACAATATTTATAGATACAATCATTATATCTGAATTTTTTTGGGCTCCAATTGCACAACAACTTCAACACTGATGCACATGACGACGTGTAGCATACCTATTTTCCTCTGTAAACATAACGTAGTGCATGTAACGTCACATTGTCTTCTGTACATGAGAGTCATTTCAGGGCCGTAAACACTGGAGTCTGATGGCAGGCGTATTAAATTATGTGTCCAACCACACGGAAACATCATACCTGTAAGAAATGAGCATTAAGACCTGCAGTGTGAACGTGGCCGTAATGTACAAATCAGCTACTCTGCAAGTTTATAAACAGCAACACAGCTGACATCTCAGGATCCAGATCCAGACTAGTTTCAGATTAACTGTTTAGATTTTTTTCTGAACACATTGGATGGCATCTTTTATTGACCAGGATAGTCTGGAGGAATGTTAGAGGCATGGCCAAACGTTAACCAAAATTTTATAAAAGCTGTTGGAGCGCCTCTTAACTTTTCTGTTCTCTGAACTGAAGTCACCTTCTCTGTTCTCCAGAGTAAGAAGCGTCAGTACGACCAGGAGTTGGAGAACCTGGAGCGCCAGCAGAAGCAGACCATTGAGAGGCTGGAGCAGGAGCACACCAACCGGCTCCGGGACGAGGCCAAACGCATCAAAGCCGAGCAGGAAAAAGAACTGTCCAAGTACCAGAACATGCTGAAGAACCGAAAGAAGGAGGTTAGCGAAACCATTCTGCTGTCTTTAGTTTCCTCTCACCCCCCTCTAACCAAACGTAGCCCCCTACAAAACATTGCAAAGCGTCAATGTTCCTATATATAATACTTTGTTTTGCTTTGTGCTTTGCATAACCTCTGCAGCCAGACCGGGGTTAAATCAGTCTGCGCTGCCACTTCTAATTTGTTCTCTTATGTAGTCCTAATCTATCCACAGCTCGTCTTTTTATTTCCATCTGTTGTTCATGGCTGCACCAGTACAGGCCAAACAAGGAAGCAGGACTTTCTCCAAAGCGTGTGACAAACGCTATCATGAAATGCATTAAAGAGGGTATTATTCAGGCCCCGCCAGAGGAGGTAACAGCAGCAAACAGCAGTTTGCAGTGGATTCTGTAGCAGAGTACTGCTGGACACCTTTTTATCTTCTCATGCACTTGTATCTACCTGAGTTTGTGGAGGCGGCTGCCGAGTGCGAGCGGCATGTAGGAGGGTAATGAACTGTGATCCACAGGGAGTGGCCCACGTTATGATTCAGTCCTTTGAGTTGTCCTCGTGCATCATTCTTTCTGTTCACACATTCATTTAAAGCAGATCTGTGACTTCAACAAACTTCTCTCATGTTCACACAAAGACCTGGAAGTGGATAAAGTTCTGCTGTTCCCTCAGAAGATTTCCTGTTAAAATCTGCATGGTCCTTTGTAGGCACTGATGTGTCACTTGCACACTAACAACCACAGTGAAGTATTTTTTACTGAGACTTAGTGACATTAGAGCTTTTTTAGTGACCATGTGGGAGAAAAAGCAGAGATGTAGCATGACGGAGAGCAGCTAAACGAAGACGAGTTTAAAAAGAAATATGGATCCATGCTGAGGGTTTGATGCTGAAAAGCTCAATAATGTAAACACACATGAATGACAGACCACAGCCAATTTATTAAGAGCCTGATGAGCATCAGAGAGAACAGGAAAGACCAAGAATCAGGAGGGATATTGAGTGAGAAATCCATTTATGGTGCAATGAGATCCAGTAAAGAACTGAACTGGTTGTTAAGCAGAGTTTCTCACCCTGCACAAACGGCCATATTTTTAAAACATAGGCAGACAGATGGATGGTCCTCCAACACCCTAAGGCTGAGAATATACTCTCTTAATTATGTATGTTTATCATGGCTGCCTCGTGTATTTTGCATTTGCATGTATCATTGACAGTTTCTTGCATTGGCAAAACGAGGGAGAAGTACTCACTGCTGTCATGGCGTGCTTGGTTTCGGGGCATAACTCCGACTACGATGCCTCTGCTGTCATTTTTTTCTGTGATCTTTAAATTAACCAGCTTGACTCCTTTACTGTTACCATGTTTATCATCTTGTGTACACCTATGCATCTGGTCCAGGTCTCTAATTCCACCCTCCAGTAACAAGCGTAGTACACGAGCAAGTATGTGAAGAATTCCACTCATGATGGAGGAAGTTGCCTACGTAAACACAAGGCTGAAAAAACAAATATATTCTCACCACGTAGGCCTCAGAGCTGAAACTACATGTTGCTTGAATGCTGACTGGGTGCATGTTAGCTTTAGCCAGTAGCTGCTAGCAATAAATAGCAGAGATGCAGGGCCGATAAGACATGAAAACAGCAGCACTTGATCATCTAACATCACAAAGCCGATCTGTGTCCACTCTGCAGAGCAAAGCTAAAGCACCAACAACACAACCAAAAAAACAGAGAAATCTAGACCTTTTCCCTCATCAGCGAAGAGCTGCTGATGTTTTTCACATCAGATATCGGACTAGAAAATAAGAAGCAGTTATCATAGACTACTGGTGTCATAAACAGGACGTAAAGTAGAAGTCAGTGACCAAGGATTACAAGATTAGCTGCTGGATATTTAATGTCAGGCTGGATAAATATAGAAAACTAAAATGAGAAGACTTCCAGTTCACAGTTTCCGTCTCAGAGTCTTGGTAGCCCGGTGAAGACAAACGCTAGAAGTAGCTCCACCTAGTGAACCATCAAAAAGATCATTTATGTGTTTAAACACAACTTTTCAGAATGACACCTAAATAAAATGACCTGCAGTTTGCTCTTTCAGAGTGGAGTTTGCTGTGTGTCAGTGTGTTTCCGACTGATGTGTTAATTACTGGCTTCTGTTTATCAGCTGAGCTCAGATCAGTGTCACTGGCAAGCAGGTGAAATGGTCATTATTACCAGGTGTTACTGTCTGGTTCTTTAGCTCCGGCTGCGCTTAGCTGGCAGAAACGTGGCAGGAAGCCCGCGAGCAACACACTCCTCTGGCCTCAGAAGTCCCATCCTGCTTAACGTCTTGATGGTTTTTGCAACAGATGTGAACATAGAAATAGATCCTACACCTTATTTGGCCACTAGGGATGTGTCAAAATTTACAGTTTTACGTCCATTTTTCATCAAAAATAACAAACCAGTTGTCTCATGTATGTCTGTCCACCTCCATCCAGGAACAAGAGTTCCTCCAGAAGCAGCAGCAGGACCTGGACAGCGCCCTAAAGAAGATCATCCAGCAGCACAAACACGAGCTCGCCACCATTGAGAGAGATTGCCTCAACCACAAGCAGCAGCTCCTCCGAGGTGAAGAACATGTTCAGCACCCAGAATTTAAAGGACATGCATTTACATCAATCACAGATATCTACAGGATGTTTTTGTTTTTGTTTGTGCTTTAGAATAACTAGAGGAATCAGAGCACTCTCTCTCTCTCTCGCTCTCTCTCTCATAATTAATTTTGAAGCTCTCTTGACCATCGCAGCTCTGTGTCTTTTCAGTTGATTAAGGCAGGAACGAACAGGAGTTTAAATGTTGTTTTAAACACTACCAAATGCTCCTGAGGTGGAAATGAGCCCTAAAATCTAAATATAGATCTGAGATCTGAAACCTAAATAAACACTGGGAGTACTTAATCTAATCAGCACTACAAGTCCCACCTCTTAAGATTATCTCAAAAGTACCACCTGCCCACCAGTGTCTTTATTTTGGGTTAAAAACTGTTTAGGCCTCAATTCTGTAGGAAAGAACCTTTAAAAGAAGCTGGTTGTTTAAAATTGTTTCTGTAATCGAAATGCAGCTTTTTAAAATAATTTCCAGCAGTTTTCTGCATCTGTCTTGTGGCTAGAAAACGAACTCGTGTTTGTTTTCTGACTTCAGCCTCTTGCAGTTCAGCTGCAATGAGCTGCAGCCCGTTAGCCTTTAGCACCACCGGGGATTTAATCCTGCACTTATCATGCCAGGAGCTGCACAAACACTTCTCAGAAATGCAAGTTGAACCCAGTCACGAGAGGCTGTGGCTGTTTTTGTAACGAGATTTTACTGGAAACAGCGTTTGCAAGCTTCTTTTGCTCCATTTAGTTTAGTTTTAGTCTTGAGACAAAACATAATCCAAATAAAAGCATGAAATAGCGCAGAAAGAAGGATCTTAAACTGTCCCTTGTTGTACATGACAATTTCTCCAAAACACACATAGAAAACAAAATACAAACAAAAGAATTAAAATGAAATTGGACTAAAACAGCCTCTCACATTACCAACCAACCAATACCCTCTTCATTTTAATCCATTACAACAAAACAGAAACCCTGAACATGTATGTTTAACAAACTGAATTTACCATCTTCTTAAAGATATTATTAGATTTATTTAGATTTAATACTTTTGTCCAGAGTATTCCATGAACTAATTCCTTGTACAGAGAAGCATCGTTCCATTAGTTTAGTTTATTACAGACCTGTTCCTTTTACATTATATTTACTCTCTTTTTTTCAAAAGCTGTCTGAATATTTGATGGTAACGTGCTTTATACAAAGTTCTATACATCAGATCCACTCATGAAATTTTATATTAGAAAAAATGTTTACAAGCTTCAGTGCAGTAGTTGTAATGCTAGTAATACTTTATTATTAGAGATTTTTAACTTTGTTTTTAGATATTTTCATTTATATGTGATTTCTAAGTTAAGTGCTTTCTTTTGTATTTTATTATCTAGTGATGCAGGAAATATAGAGACTGTTTTAATAAACTTGTTCCTTCTTGTGTGTTTGCACAGCGCGTGAAGCTGCAATGTGGGAGCTGGAAGAGCGCCACCTGCAGGAGAAACATCAGCTGTTCAAACAGCAGCTCAAAGACCAGTACTTCATGCAGAGACACCAGCTTCTCAAGAGACACGAAAAGGTGCTGGAAGAGGGATCCTTTATTTAACCTCTTCTTGATGAGGTCTTTTTTTTCGTCTCCTCTCTAAAATAACACATCCAGAATAAAACAAGTATATCTTCACAGCTACCAGGGCTGTATGTATAATATAGTCTCAAAAGAAAGTTAAGATACAATGGGGGAAATAAGTATTGGACACGTCAACTTTTTTCTCATTATATTTATTTCCAAAGATGCCATTCATGTG
>JBAFTA010000005.1:33193337-33208119 GCA_036919975.1 Melanotaenia parkinsoni | reverse complement strand
ATGAATGGCATCTTTGGAAATAAATATAATGAGAAAAAAGTTGACGTGTCCAATACTTATTTCCCCCATTGTATATTCTATATTCCATGTATCTCATGCTGCCCCCTGTACTGGAGATCTCGTCCAGAAGAGGTTAAACGTCATGTTGTTTAAATATTTTACTTTACTCATCAGTGAAGGCTTGTTCTCTGTGCAGGAGATGGAGCAGATGCAACGCTACAACCAGCGTCTCATCGAAGAGATGAAGAACAAACAGACGCAGGAAAGAGCGCGACTGCCTAAGATCCAACGCAGTGAAGCCAAAACGCGCATGGCCATGTTCAAGAAGAGCCTCCGCATCACCGCAGCCTCCATCACCCCTGAGCAGGAGAGGGAGAAGGTCAAGCAGGTGAGATGCTCACCTCAGGCTGGCAAGATCCAGACAAAGGAGAATTAAAATAAAATAAAAAAAAAAACTTTGCGTTTTCAGTTTGCATCTCAGGAGGAGAGAAGACAGAAGAACGAGAGGTTCCATCAGCATCAAAAACATGAAAACCAGATGAGAGACCTGCAGCTGCAGTGTGACGCCAACGTCCGAGAGCTGCAGCAGCTCCAGGTCCACAACGATATTATTTTTATTAAAAAAAGCATATGTAATGCAGTTTTATTAAGGAATGGCCAAAAATAACATGTGGTCCCCCACCTCCCTGTCTCTCAGAACGAGAAGTGCCACCTGCTCATCGAACATGAGACCCAGAAACTGAAGGAGCTGGACGAGGAGCACAGCGTGGAGCTGAAGGAGTGGAGGGAGAAACTGCGACCCAGGAAGAAGGTGAAACACCTGCAGGATTCCTTCAGCTTCCTCCTCTCATGTTTTCTTGAGTTTCTGAGCGGTATTAATCCCTGGCACAGCCAGGAGGCTGGTTCAGAGTCGGCGTCTAATTTTATACCAGTTTTCTCTGTTTTAAACACCAAAGAATTGTTTCAGGCAAAGTTATGGACCTAACCTTTGATCGTATGGGCGTGGAGTCTACTCTGTCTACTGAAAGAGGAAACATGAGCTCAGTGTTCCTCTCATTTTCCTGCCAGTTAATGTGCCAACTTCTCCAGATATTTGCATGAAACAGTTTTCAGTCTGTTTCTAGATGAATTTAACAGCTAAGCGTGTTTGCTCATTAAAACAGAGTTCATCTGCTCGACTGCTGATATTTAGATGTCAGTTTGCAGGAAAGTTAGACAAACAAGATGCAATGACGTCTGTGGAAAACCAAACCGGTTCTTCCAAACCCGAACTGGCCCAAGTTCTGGCACCAGCTTCTGGTCCCAGAGGTTTGACTGGTGGCATGGGTGATGAAATGTTCATTTTTGTTGTCTTGAGATACTAAGCTCTTAAGCCCCAAAGCCTCCAGTACCAGGATCAATGGAGGACATCCCAACTTTGCTGTCTGGCCTCCAAAACATCTATCCACAGGGATAAAACTACATTCACTGAAGAGCTCCTTTTCCCAGTGTCTTTTTAGGGCAGTTAACCATCTAAAATACTTTTTTCTGCCTGGTTACGTGGATTTGATTGAATGAAGACAGGCGTCAGTCATTCTGTGTCAAGTAATTCTACTGGATCAAAAGCTTAAAAAGAGGGGTTAGTCATGCAAACCGCAGATTGAAGCTGGAGATTGTGCTGGAGGTGATTTTAAAGACACTGTTCGATTTCTCATCACATGATGAGGACCTCGGCCAAAATGTGTTAAACTACCTAAATGTAGGCAAAGAGAAAATCCTACATTTTCTCCCATTTCATCCTCATTTATTCTAACTTGATGCTTCCACCTCTGATAACATCTCACCAGTCTTACCTTTATTTTGAGACCATGATGGTTTAAACAGAGTTTGAAATTCCAGACAAATAATCAATTATTTATGGCTGAAAGCCCCCAAAGCCCCCAAAGTAACAATTAGAAAAGTTTTTAATACAACAATAACAACAAATGCTTGAAGTAAAGGTTTTTTATTCATTTATTTAAAAAAAATTGATAAATCCATGGAAACATTTACATCTGAGACTTCTTTGGGTCCAGGAGAAACAGAATAAATGATAACTCCTATTACGATTTAAATCTAAAAACAAGTGATCCCTGTCGGCTTTTCATGATTAATTCCTGTAGAAACGGGTGCAGAATCAAAGGAAGGTCTTTTTGCGCCCCAGCTGCAGCCTGTAGACTCACACAGCTTCGTAAAAACCTTTAATTAACTTGGCTTCTGCATGTGTGTCCTGCAGGCGCTGGAGGAGGAGTTCGCCAGGAAGCTGCAGGAACAGGAAGTGTTCTTCAAGATGAGCGGCGAGTCCGAGTGCCTTAACCCCTCCACCCAGAGCCGCATCTCTAAGTTCTACCCCATCCCCAGCGTCCACTCCACCGGTTTCTAGGCAACACCTGCCTACGAATGCACCTGGACGCTTTATGACGATGAAGACGATGAAGAGCAAGCCGGCGCCGCCTTGCCTTACTTGGTTTACTCTGCAGCTCTACTCAGCGACGCCTGTGAAGGATTTCTGGATTGAACCACTGAAGTGAAGCAGCTCTGTTCAAACTTCATCTGGTGATTGAAGTGTTTTATATAAAAAAATCCAGTGCCTGTAGAAAAGTTTGTTTGTTTAGCTTCTGTATCCAAGCAGTTCCTGATCTTTGCTGCTCAACGTTTATCTTGTTTAGACTTTTGCACTTCATACCACTCCATCTGGTCAAATATGAAACGGTGTTTATAAAGTCGAATGTATTTCTTAGAAGTTCTTTGTTTTTTACTGTGTTTCCGGTTAAAAGACTGATGGCACATAAAATCTTCCCTATTTGTGAGTGGTAGAGCTTTAGGGTGTAAGACATTAAAATAATCTTGTGCATGAATTAAAGCAGGTTTAGGGAGGTTTTTCCTCAAAACGCCTTCAGTTCTGAACACAAACGGTTTAAAGAATTTCAGAAGACGTGGAGACAAAGTGATGTTTCTACAGGAAGGAGGATGATGAAGATGATTCTGAAATGTGGAACATCTTTGTACATATATGTATTTGGCTACCAGATGGACCGACCTGTCGGGCTTTCTGTTCAACCAATAAGAACTCTTCATTCGTAGCCTTAACACTTGTACTGTAAACCTATTACAACCATCTATAACGGTGTGAAGCGTGTAACATTTATTCTGTCTGTATTCAAACTAAAACACAAGTCATTTTATTTTTTTTATTATTATCAAGTTTGATTAATTCTGAATAATGCAACATAAAAATGGACCTGACTGGTTTAGGCCATCTCTGATTGGTTCATTTATCATCTAATTTACTTTATGATTGGCTATTGTGGGTTTAGTTATGTATGGAGTGCTGTGCACCTTCTACCAAACCTCAGCAGCTATTTATACAGAAGCTCACGCCGCCTGCTGAAGGTTTGCAGCGTACAAACGTAGAAACACAAATCAGCTCTGCTTCTAAATTCAGAATGTTCATTAAAATGAAGGAAAAACACAAAAATCATTCTGCTTTTTTTAAAAGTACATGTATAGTTTTTAGAACCCTCGTGTGATGTTGATTTTCATTTTGTTGTTATTAAAATATTTCTTCTCTTGTCCTGACTGGATCCTCTGTGATGACACGCAAACTACAGGAAGTTTAACAAAATAATCGGATAAGAAAACAGACAAAATAAAAAGACATGACCACACAAATGCCCCCTCAGCACCGAGCATCAAACAAACTAACTCAGTGCTTCACACAGTCTGTGATTTTATGTCACCTGGAGAATAATTATAAACAAAAATACAGCTGCACAGCATGAAAGCTGTGCTTCAGTTCATTCACCGCAGAGCAGCGACGCTGTCCTCAAACACCCGTATCTCTTCGCCGTCTCGTGATCAGTGGAAATTCTCCTGAAACGCAACAACAGCTTCAATTAAAATCTTTATTCTGTCTTTTTGTGCAGCATCGTGATGCCAAATTATCATCTTGAGAAGTCGACCCAGCTTTTCTAACTTCGTGTGTAAATTTGCGTGAAACTGATGGGGTTAGCATCAGATGTGAAACAATGCAGACTCAAAAATCTTTTGCAGTTCAGTGGTGATTTTAATGACAAATAATTAAATCTGGTTCCAAATATTTAGCCAATCAAAAAAGAACGGATTATCTTAAATCCTATCCGGCTCCAAAGCAGGATAAGTTAGGTTTCCAGCATCAGTTGCCATGGTGATACATCCCAGTAAGAAGAGCCCCGAGCTGAAGTAGAGGTTGCCTCACTAAACCCTGATCCCGCTCCCTGTAACAGACCTGAGGACTCAGAACAAGAACTTACCTCTGTCACCTTTTGGTCCTCCTGGTCCCTGAAGTCCAGGAAAGCCTCTCTCGCCTGCGTCCACACAGAGGAAACATTTTTAAAGGTGCTGCAGCAGAAATACCTCTTCATGTCAGAATATCATAAACTGCTCACTTTAAAACAAAGATGGAGGAAGTTGTTTTCATTTCTTTGTGTTTAAATTTAAAAAAAAAAAGTGTTGCACCTTTTTCTCCCTTTGGTCCCGGGAGTCCTATGTTCCCTTTCTGTCCAGGTCTCCCCGGTGGTCCCATGATGGCTCCATGTGCTGTTGAGGACAAATATCCACATTCTAACATCTTTCAGCTACCGTAATTCATTTTTCCTCTTTTGCTCAGAAATATTTCTTTACTTTTAATGTATTCCACTAAATCTGTGACGTTCATGTGAGAGCTAGATCCTGGAGGACCAGGTGGTCCCTGGGGTCCCTGGATGGCCTGTCCATTGTAGTACTGATCACGCAGGAGACCATGAGCTGCCAAATGAAAAATAAAGAAGGGTAAAAGTTTAAGACAACCTTCCCGTCAGCACATCGCAGACCGATCATGGTCATCGAGTCTTCCTGATACTTACATTTAATGTAATCGGTTACTTTTACAGCCATGTTGGAGAACTCAGTCGGGTCTGGGCTCCAGTGTCCGGCACCAGGCACACCTGGCTCTCCCTTGTGTCCTGGGGGTCCAGGAGGGCCTGGTGGGCCGGGTTGTCCAAACATAGCTCTGTTCAAACCATCATCATCTGTCAAAAGTACACAAAAAAATAATTATTTTTAACCAAATGAAATCCTCAAAGTAAATATTAAGACCTGTGGTTTGAAGTTTTTAACCAACACCTTAGAAACTACCCCCACGAACAAGTCCTTCAAACTCACTCCTGACATATTCCTGTAGCTCAGCACTCAGCATCTCTCTGCTGCGATCATTAAGGGAAACTAGTCGACCAATTGGACCAGGGGGCCCCTCAGGTCCAGGAGGTCCAGGGGGGCCAGGAGGGCCTCTGACAGCAACATCTGCAGCAGAGAAGACGAAGGATTCAGATTTGGATCAGCTGGTTTCAGAAAGGTTAAAGAAACAAAAATGTTTAGAACGCAGTCACATCAAAAGAAATGAAGAAGTTGCAGGTAGAAAAATGCTCCACCACACACTCCTAGCTGCTCAAAAGAGAAAATAAGAACACTTAATTATGTGTTAGTCTAGATAGCTGCTTCTCAAAAAGAGTACACATGGCCCTCATGGGGCACATGAGAAAATTTAATAATAACAAAAATTAGTGTTTATGTAAAATTGAATAATCATATAATAAATATGTCAGTAAATATAAATCCAAGCCTGTAAAATAACATTTATATTTGATATTCTTTGAATTAATTGTAAGAAATCTAAATCCATACCAGGATCTTTGACACATTCTAGTTCATTTCACATCACCTATTTATATTTGCACTGCACGTCTGATACTGTTTTATTTTTTCCTGTTGTTGTGTTCAAGTATCTGGAGTAGGTGCACAAAGCATTTCACAGCTCATCACACCATGTATGATGGATGTGAAAAACAAAAGCAATCTGAAACTGATTTGAATTTTAAACGTCTTATTTTGTAAAATTATGGAGGGAAAAAATAACAGGAGAGGAAACATTTAATGTTTTTAACACGTTTTTAACACGTTTTTCCATGACAACAGGCTAATTTAGTCATGGATTATGGAAATTCAAATGTTATTTTAGAATATTGTGGGTTTTTTTTGGTTATAAGTTTTAATAAATCCAGCACTGATGACACAACATTGTTTATCTCTGGCTCTAAACAATAAAACGCTGCTCTGGTCAGGGGGTACACGTCTGAAAAATTATTCCACAAACAGTATCATAAAGAATAAAGTTCATGTTCAACCAACCATGACTTTTATAGAGTGAGACAGCACAAGTTTAAAAGAAAAGATTTGGACAGAGCTGGGTCTACATAAATAAACTGTTCTTAATTCAATCAGCAGCATGGGAACAACAGATGAACAACAGTGGGAAAAGCACGTCCTCCCTGTCATGGAGAGTTTGGAAAAAAAAACTGGTTAAATTCTTTTTCAGAACACATTTCTACAGAAAGAATGCTCTATTCACAATGTCACTCCCGAAAAGACTGTCATATACAGTAATAATGATCATAATCCTAAATTCTATAAAACATAAAAATAAACTAAAAGAGCTACATAAAAAACCCTAGTGATGAAAATAGGAATAAATATAAGTATAAAAACAAACTCACTTATATAATAAGAAAGAGTAAAAGTAACTATTACACTGGGCATATTAGTGTCTGTAAAAGGACCTGGGCAGTTTTAAATAAAGTTTTAAATAGGTAACTCACCCTTACTTGCCGATACCTTAAATGATTATTTTTTTCCATAGGAGAAGACCTTGCCAATAAGGCCTCCTAAAAGATTCAATTATAAACATAATCTATCCGTTAATTATTCAAACTCTTTTTTCATTCAACCTACTGATCCTACTGAACTTTATAAAATCATCATTAATCTCAAGAGATCTCTTACAGCACGAGTAGATGGACTATGCAGTAAAATTCTGATGGCGATCGCCCATATTACAGTAACACCGCTTGCACACTGCATCAGTCTGTCATTACTTCGTGGTGTAGTGCCTCAAATGACCAAAATTGCTAAAAATCATCCCAATTTATAAATCTGGTGATAGAAACATGAATAATTACCGACCAACTTCTGTTCTACCAACTCTCTCCAAGGCACTGGTTCTCACCAGTTCTCAATATGGATTCAGGAAGTTCTACATGCATGGCTGTTCTGGACCTTGCTGAAAAAATAATTGATGCTCTTGACCAGGGTGAATGTAGAGTTGGCATCTTCCTGGACCTATCTAAGGCATTTGATACCATGGATTTTGATATATTACTAGGGAATCACTCTGGCATTAGAGGAACGGCGCTTAACTGGTTTAGAAGTTACCTACACGGTAGACAACAATATGTGTATATTGATAACCATATATCACAAAACAAGGAAATTAAATATGGGGTCCCTCAGGGGTCAATTTTGGGGCCATTACTCTTCATAATCTATAATAATGACTTTGTAAATTCTTCTCAGATATTAATTATGGTAATGTGTGCGGATGATACTAATTTCTTCCTGTCACATAATAACACATTGGACTTACAGCATCTTTTGAAACACAGAAAATAAAAAAATGACATCTGGTT
Organism: Melanotaenia parkinsoni; assembly: GCA_036919975.1. NCBI lineage: Eukaryota > Metazoa > Chordata > Actinopteri > Atheriniformes > Melanotaeniidae > Melanotaenia > Melanotaenia parkinsoni. The sequence continues at coordinate 33,200,563 of JBAFTA010000005.1, read as the reverse complement.
TAAGTGGTGTTTCGACCCAATACAAATACAGTCAACTCGAATCAGATTTGTCTTAAGGTAAATGATGAGAATCTATTACAAATCAGTTCTACTAAGTTCCTGGGGGTCCTCATTGATAAGTCCTTAAATTTTAAAAGCCAGGTAGAGTACTTAATATCAACATTATTTAAATATGTTGGATTGCTATATAATAAGACACTATCTTCCCCAAACTGCTCTTCTTACCTTGTACAAAACTTTGATTGAGCCTCATTTGACCTACTGTGACGTCATATGGTGTAACACATTCCCCAGAAAATCTACAAAAGAAAATATTGCGAGCCCTGTCTTGGTCCGGTTTTAGTGCCCCCACTCGTCCTCTCTTCCAACGTTTCAGTCTTCGACTTAGAGCTGAACATTTTTCAAAATGCATTCATGATGTTCCTAACTGATAATAAAATGAATATCAGGCTGGCAGAGCTCATTCCAGTTTGGAGTCCTTGCTACACACATGACAATAAGAAGAAAAATCTTATTAGTGGTAAAAGAAGACGACACATGAGGACTAATCTGAGTTTTGTATGTAGGGGTCCGCAGATTTGGAATGAGCTTGAAGAGAATATGAAAGTGTTGAAATCCATCTCCACCTTTAAAAAAATGTTAAAGGCTAAACTGATCAGTTCATATATACCTTTTGTGTCTTTTCGTTTAATATATGTTGGTTTGCTGATGTATGAGGAGGTTGTAACGTGTCTTGCTTTATCCTTTTTCTCTTTATTATGTATTTGTTTCGGTCATTTTTTTGTATGTACTCAGACTCCCTTCTAAAAAGCTTGTGTTAGCTTCTCAGGGAGATCTGATTCACACATAACTCATGGCTAAATTTCTATGTAAAGGTGAATGTTTGAAAATATGAGAGTGTGTGTGAATAAACTAAAACTGATTCAATAGTATGGGCTGGAGTATGGCCCGAAATAGTACTGACGGTAATAATTCCCAACTCTTTTGATACTATATATTTAGTTTTCAGGCCAAAGACAGTAAATAAAATGAATGTTGTGCAGGATTTTTATGAGATGGAAACATTTACATTAATTACCGGGACGCCCGGGTTACATATGCGTCATCTTTTGTAACCAGTTTCATATAATTACTGTTATTAACATTTATACTCTCATGTTCAGAAGAAAAATTTTGAATAATAGAAAAACTTACTTTGCAGGTAGTCATGGATATCTGAGCTGACGTAACTCCCAAATCCTGGTGGTCCAGGTGGTCCGGCTGGTCCAGGTGGCCCAGGAAAACCAGGTGGACCAGGTGGTCCTGGAGCCCCCTCCAGATTATGAAACCCAGCTAGATGGATGATAAGAATCTAGTTTAGGAACAATCCAGAATCAACTCATTTTAGGATGATCCTGCAGAAGTCAAGTCTGTGTGGATTTGGTTCAGTCTGGACTAAAAATGCACAAACAGGCCCAAACAACCATGAGCCGAAGTTCTGGGTCTCCATCCAAACCCTATCTGGAGTGAGTTTTTACTTCTGCCCTTCCAGATGTAGTCCACTATCAGGACAAAGTTGTGTTTTCTGGGAGGTTGTGTTCATATAAGGCTTTTCTTACTTGTTAACAAGTTTCCAGGAGGTCCAGGAGGCCCAGGTGGTCCAGGGGCTCCCACCCCACCTCTCTCTGACAACAGAAAGGGTCCACAGTCAGGAACAACTGATCATTCTTTAGGTGACCATCTATAACACTCACCATTGATAAGAGTGAAGACACGTTCAACCAACTCTTGTGTGTTAACAGTGTAGCCGTTATAGCCTGGAGCTCCAGGAGGGCCTGGTGGACCAGGAGGGCCTGTAAGATATGCCCTCACTTCTTCTCCTGGACACAAATTGACAGTCAAGAAAATATTAAAAAATAAATTCCAAGATAATCAGCATGTTTTATCAGGAGTTTTTTTCAGAGTCAACATGAAAACAGATTTTTAAATTCCAGGTTTGAACTTTTACCCTTCAGTTACAAACACTCTTCTTCCCACCACTGCCTTCCTGCTGCTGCTGAGAAAACTGGGAATTTTATCCAGATTCACTTACGCTGCAGTAGACTAATGATGTCATTGACAGGTGGACCAGGAGCTCCTGAACCTAGATGAATGGATAGACCAGTTAGAGCACTGGCAGCTGAATCCTTATGTCTTGTGATATAAGGGATGCAATAATCATATGTAACTGGTCATACTCTGAATGTAGGCGATGACACGGCTGGCAACATCATCCACCAGCCCATCTTCTGAATGTCCAGGGGGGCCTGGCTCCCCTTGAGCACCAGGAGGACCAGGAGGACCAGCCAGGTACTGTCTGATACTGCCACCTGTGGGTCACAGTAGATTACCTGCCTCAGCTTATATTTGTCTATATATGAGTAAATGTGAGGGTAAGGCTTACTCTGAAGGTACTCTGCAATGTACTGGCCCATATCAACTGCTGCACCAGGTGGTCCAGGTGGGCCGGGCGGGCCAGGAATATATGAGCTACCTGGAACGATTACACAGATTCCCTGAGTGTCAGCTGCAGTTCCTCTCGTGAAAAAATATTAAGAAACTGTGTTAATACAAATGATGTTAAAGATTAGTTTTACCGGTGTCAGCTCCCGGGATCCCAGGAGCTCCATCATTACCTACAAGAAAAATGTTTGAAGGATTAAATGAGAATTCATTTTTACTGAATTAAAAACAGGAGAAACAAAGTTAATAGAAGTCCTGAAATGTCATTAAAAGACAAGTTTTTTAATTTTTATTTAAAAATGTCATTCAAAACATCAAAGTGGGATATACCTTTAGGTCCTTGTGGACCTTCTGGGCCTGGTGGACCCTCAGGTCCGGGGGGACCTGGGAAACCTGACATGGAAACCAGTGATTAGAAATCAGAGCTTTAAGCTTCATTATTAATCCTTTAATGTACCATGTGTCATACAGTTTCAGAGACCTTTTGCATCACTTTATGGGAAAGAAATCTTTGCTCAAAACCCTGTTGAACACAATCTATTACTTGTCTTTTGTCCTCTGGTGGACGCCTTTTGCACTACAATAGCTTCGACATATTGCATGGTATCCTGAAAGAATCCACTTTGTCTAAAGTTTATTCACGTACCAACACCTGGTTCTCCTGGACTTCCTGGAAGACCAGGCTGTCCTGGTTCACCTGGCGAAAAAAAGGTTACAGTTAAAATGTAAAATTTGATGTTTATGAGGTTTTAACCCTTGTGGGTCACTTCAATTTACTACTAATTTAAGGACAAAACATTCTCTCCCAAAATCTGTTCTAAAAGATTTGTATTTTTTCCATTTTATTTAGCTCACATCATTCAGTCAAGTCAAACTACCAAATATGTAATCATTGTAATTATCTGAAAACTTTTTAATGCTAGTTTGATCATATTGTGTCATTATTTGTGTTAAAAACAAAGCCATTTGGGCAATGGGGATTTTTTTTAAAGATCCGTCTACTGAGAATTAGTGACTAAATTAATTTAGATGCTTTATTAGTTTGTCCCCGGTGTCTTTGTGACCTTATACTGAAATACTAAAATTGTAATTTTGATTTTCCTAAAGAGAAATGCTGTCTTACAAAACAAAATCCTCACTTTTGCAGTAACAAAACCAGAAAGGTGGCCAGAAATTGAGAGGAAAATAATGTGAAAAGGCAAAAATGCCTCTACTGACCAATCAGGTTTGAACTATTTTCTCACCTTGGAATCCTTGTTGCCCTTCAACACCTAAAAAGAACAAATTACATGTCTGAGAACCTACAACTCGTGAATCTAGAAAGCAGACACAATGAATTAGCATTGTATGTTGCAAATGCCAATAAAATAAAATAAAATAATAAAAGGAGTTTACCTTGTGGACCCTGTGGACCAGGAGGTCCAGGAGGTCCTGGTGGTCCAGCAAAGAAGCTTCCTAACCCACAGTGAGGAAAGAATGCATAACAGTTACACATGAATGCATCAGCAGCTGAAAAAAATGTTGTTGACCTAAAGTTCATCTTAATTTTGACTTCTTTTACCAACCTGAGTTGGGCACAAAGCTGCCAGGTTCTCCTTTCGCACCTGGAGGACCAGGTACACCAACGCCTGACAGGACATAATGTGGTTTCAGGTCACTTTTGTGTAAGATGTGTATATATAAATGTTGTGTATGAGTGCACAAAATGCAAATGTACATGTATGAGTATGTTTATGTGTAGATTCATGTGTGTATATGTACGCTTTATTATATTTGTATATACAGGTACGTACATGTTCATAAAATGCAGATAGGTATACTGACAACACCTGGAAGAACTTTTTAAATATCCTGTTATTGCTATTACAGAACTATTTTTAAAGTTATTTTGTACACAAATAAACAAAAAATTCAAATACAAAGACAGAACTATCTAACTTTTTTTTTATCTTGATAGAGCTTAAATTCTCCTGTATGCTGATGATTGACCTATCTATCTCTCTGTCAGTGAAGCAGGATTTTTGTTTACCTGACTCTCCAGGAGGACCTTGAGGGCCTGGAGGACCCTGTTTACCTTCACCTAAAATGAAGTGAGACCATAATAAATTCACTTTGAGTCTCTGGGATTAGAGCTGATCTTAAAAACTGTCAGCTTTGGACATACCAGGAGGACCTTGTGGACCAGGATCTCCAGGAGGCCCTGGAGGTCCAGGTGGACCAGGAGGTCCAGCCACTGCAGAAAGTTCTTTTTGGAATGACATTATATTATAAGTGTTTAGCATTTCCACTCATGATACTACCACTAGATGCACATAAAAAGTGACATGGAGGCACTCACTGTCGGCTCCGGTGGCGCTGACAGTTTCCGATGTGATGCTGGTACCTGGCTTTCCTGGCTGACCTTGCTCCCCCTTCTCTCCCTTTTCCCCTTTCTCCCCCTTTTCTCCTTTTTCACCCCTGTCTCCTTTTTCCCCCGATGCTCCCTTTGGACCTAAATAATTAAACCACAGTAATCAATATGTCAATGTTTTTGATCAACTTCAGATGCTTCACCCATTTCAAAAGTCAGAATTTACCTGGTTGTCCAGGGACACCAGCAGGCCCGATGGGACCAGATAGACCAGGAGCTCCAGCAGGACCTGGGGGTCCAGCTGGTCCTGGAGGTCCAGGAATGGCCACAGAATCAGAACCAACTAGAAACAAGCAAATTAAGACAGTTTAATCTTACAAGATACTGTTTCCCCACATGAAAATCAAGTTTACCACAAGTGTTACTGTTATTACCTGAGCTAAATACTTTACCAGGTGACCCTGGTTCACCTGAAAGAAAAAATCAGCTTAGATTTCCCAAAGACATAACACGTATCAAGAGCCACACAGAAATTAAACAAATATAGACATTTGTTTAATACTTGCTAAAATACTTAATACATAAAATACATATATATATATGTGTGTGCGTGTGTGTGTGTCTAATCTTTCTATTTTGGGGCAATCATTGTCCTCCAATGATAACCATGGAGTAGACAAGCTGGTGCACCTGGTCTCATGTCTTCATTAGAAAAATCTTCAGTCAAACAAACCCAATAAGTTGCATAATAATAATTCATTGTAAGACTAAAACAAAATTACATTAAATTAAACTGATCCAGGTTACAGCGATAACCATGAATTCCCTTTTGTAACTAACGTGTCGATGAGCATGGCCATCAGTGCCACCAGACGGACTTTAATCCCTCCAGGTTTGAAGTAAAATAAATTCCAGTTTAACTGAATATTTGACAGTTAATTGACATGTAACTTGAGCTTTAATTTCTTTGTGTGTCAATAAAAGTTAAGGTAAAAAATATTAATTTCATTGGAAATAAAACCAGTGTTACCTTTACCACCAGGCAGTCCTGGATTTCCTGCAATACCTGAAAACATAAGAAAAAAAGGTATTAATGTACACATTCTAACCTTTATTTTTCTCTAATAAATTCTAGTTTATTCTCTCACCCGGGGGTCCTTGTAGACCTGGAATACCTGCAGATCAAAAAGTATGTAAGATTTTAGAAATAAATTTGTCTTTTCTTTTCAGTCAAAAGTTTACAATCCAAATGAGTGTGTGTACCCGGAGGACCAATATCTCCAGGAAGTCCAGGTGGTCCTCTCACACCAGGAAGTCCCATGGAACCAACTTCACCTGTTTGATCACATCACAATACAACTAAGTCAAAAGTTCTTCAGTACTTCTCTGAGAAGAAGGTCCAGAGCTCTACTCACCTCCACTTCCTTTAGACCCCTTAGCTCCAGCAGGCCCTTGTGGTCCAGGTTGTCCTAGTTCACCTTTAACAAAAACAATAAAGCTTTTTCTAAATCTGTAAAAATCTCTGAGTTTTAAATTATAAATATATATTTTAAATGATCATATTAATATAATATGTACAAATATATTTAATACATTAACATTATATCCATGTAGTAATATATTTTATTATATTTATTACAATTATTACAATTATTATCACAGTTATTATTGTGTGATTATATTTAAAGATACATATTTATGTTAATGTAAAATTAAAACTTTGGCTTAATAAAGTACTTTTCATTCAATTTTATATTTTAAATGAAGATCAGCATATTTAACTTTATTGTCTTTTGTTTTTTTTGGTTTGTTTGTTTTTTCTTTTGTTTGTTTTTTTACATCACCTGCTTTCTTTTCTGAACTTTTCCTAGTTGCTAAAGCTAAAACTTGATCCTGCCTCAGCTGTGATCTCTATCGTGATGAATAGTAAATATGTTGGGAATGTGCAACCCTAAAACTGACTTTTAGCCCTAATAACTACTTTATCGTTCTCTAATGGAAGAACTCTTAAGTCCAAACTGGGTTTTAGGACCATCTGAGGGACACACCTGCTGGTCCACGTGGTCCTCGCTCTCCCTGATCTCCTTTAATCCCTTGGGCCCCTGCTGCTCCTCGATCACCTGCATCACAGTCAATCAACAGTGCCCGTGAAGTAAACCGATCATTTTAACTTTTTAACTTATTGATCATTGATCAGTAGAGACTTCGTCACCAATTTGTCTCCAGCTGGTTTATAAAAAGACTTAGGGGAGACTGGGGACAGTTGCAACAATTTTTTCATTTCTCTCAGTTAATCAGAGACCGTTTGGATTAGACAAGCCAACTTTTTATATGTTGAACTTACATCTGTCTACTATTATCCCATACCATTTAAAGATGAGTACATTTGATATAT
>JBAFTA010000005.1:33149781-33160753 GCA_036919975.1 Melanotaenia parkinsoni | reverse complement strand
TTAATATATCGCATCGGATACTTAGTATCGAGATGCGTATCGGATCGGCATTATACCTTAGATGCCCAACCCTAGTGGACATTGTTTGTGGAGTCCCCCAGGGGTCAGTGTTGTGGCCAAAACAATTAGTTCTTTACATAAATGATATTTGGAAAGTTTCAGATACATGGAAACTATTCCTGTTTGCAGATGATACCAATATTTTATGTACTGGAGAAGACTTGCAGCAGGTTCTGGAAAAATCAAACAGGAAAAAGAAAGTAAAAAGATAGTTTGATAGAAATAAATTATTAGTGACTGTAAATAAAACAAAACTAATGTTATTTTGAAACTGTAGTACATATATTGAGAGACAAGTAAAGAAAGAGGATGTAATAATTGAAAGGGTTCATAATTACACACTTCTTGGTGTGATTATCAACCACAGAATATGCTGGAAGTCATATTTAAATTATTGTGTTGAGGATTGGGGAAACACAAGAGTCCTCTGCAACCGTTAAATATATAACAAAAATAAATAAGGGTTGTCTGCAAAGTTGGATATAGGGAACATACTGTACGAATCTGCTATTTTGGAAGTTAAAAACACTAAAATTTAGTGATTACAAACAGCAATAATAATGTACAAATCTAGAAATAATTAAAATTAAATTAACTGTAAGGATGATAAAATTCTGATTATAAAGGCGGGGCAGGAATACATTTCTTACCTCATCCTGCTCCTTTTTCGGATGTTATAATAACTGTTACTTTTTCTTTAATCTGTTGATTAATTTGTTATTTTTTGTTCAAAATAAAGAAATATCCAGCCATCCATCCCTCCCTCCCAGCACATCAGCATTCGGAAATACTCAGACCAACAACCAAGCCACGTTCAAAGTCTCTTTAATCCCCTTTCTGCCTCATTCTGATGCTCAGGTTGAACTTCAGCGAGTCGTCTTCACCATGTCTACATGACTAGATGCTGCCCTGTGATTGGCTGATTAAATATTTGTCTTAACAAGCAGTTGAACAGGTGATAAAGTGGCTGGTGAATATATACTATATATGCAGTAAGGAACCAAAACACTACATAATCCGTAAAGATGTGCAGCTGTGCTTCCAGGAATTCAAGCTCAAGCTAAGAGCTGAGTGGTAATAAGAATCCCATGTTCATTAGAAATAACTGGCCTCAAAAATCAATTAATTGTGTTTATTTAACACAGTTGTTTGATTATTGTTTTATATTTCGTATAAAATGTATTTTAAGAGGCTGCCCAGTATAAAATGAAAGGATTTATAAAAAAAAAAAAAAGGTTGACGCTGCTGTGTACAAGACATCCTGAGTTTTACTTGGTTGTGTGTGAAACTACAACAATAATAGATAGCTTGATAAAATGTTAACTTGATAAAGTCCCATGCACTTTCTAATTTATCCTTTTCAATATGGATTTAAGGTTTCCTACTTTTTTAGTTTTTTCCTTTCGTGGCAGAATACAATATTTAACTCCAGGAGAGACATCAGGAAACAGCATCAAACCTTTCACTTCACCATCATTTTACTTTTTTTTAGTTCAAACGGTTTAAATTACTCAAAATGAAAAAGATCCACCTGAAGATGTTTCAGTTTATGGAGTGGAAAGGTTTTTTTTTTTATCACGTCTTCTATAAAACAGCAGGTTTGTTCTGTTTCTTCTGACATAAACTGGACGTGTTGGACACGTGAAAGAAGCTAAAGATAGAAAAGAATAAATATTCGTATTAATGAGGCCTGTTCTGTTTTTCTCAGCTTTCAAAGCAGGAGAAGCAGCAGCAGAGGAAAGAGAAGACGCGCTCCAAGGGCTCCGCAGAGTCGGGCCGGGATAAGGGCGGCCCTCGCTCCAGACAGGACCCCAACGCCAGCAGTGGAGCAGAAGGGGATGTGTCGTCAGAGAGGGAGCCATAGACCAGGACGGTGAGGTAACCAGAGAGCGTCTGAAACTCAGACCCACGTCCTTCCGTTGACTTTTCAGACCCAGATTTTCTTTGCTGGATCAAGGTGTGATGGTCATCCATCATCCAGGGCATCAACGACTGTTGGGATGAGAGGATAATTGCTGCTCTTTAATTTTTAATAGTAAACAAGCATCTTGCTCCTGCAAAAAAAAAATGAGGAATTGGGACTAAAAGAAGGAACTAAACCAAAAATACTGTGCAGACGTCAGACATCAGGGACCTCATTTATTAAACGATGCGTTGGGAAGATCACTGCAGCTGGTGTACGGGGGAAGCACAGGAAATGCATGTGCACAAAACCTTTTTGATTTGTAGAAGACAGCGCACGCACGCCCTGTGACTGCTTCCATTTATAAATCACAATCAACTCTAAAGTTGGCGCACGTGAAGGAGCGCTTTGCTCCACCCATGTGGTCACTATGAGCGCCCCTGATAAAAACTGACTGATGTAATTTCCGTGATGACTCAGGAGGGACAAGATCCTCATAGACGGCATTAAAAAATGGAAAAAGGGTTTATTCCAGTAACAGTTGTTTCTGGTAATTATGTAATATTATAATTTATGCCTGTGTTGGTTTTTGGAAACAACTTTAATATTGGTGATGTGAAGATTAATTTTTAATTATCCACAAATGTATCATATTACACATCATTTCTTTGTATTCATCTTTGTGCCGTCACAGTTTCTCCTTTCTCCAGATTTTGTGTGTACGTCAGGGTCAGAGTTGCCATGGCGATACAGATATTCTCCCACAAAATTTTCTTTTTTATAAATTCCAAACATTGCTCATAAAGGCGCGTTTACACCAGCCTTTTTTAATTTGGATCCTAGTCAGTTTGCTCGGAAAGTCTGCTTCGTTTGGGGAATTGTGCATCAGAGAAGCAGATTCGTTGTGGGTAATCACAACCTAAAGGGTAAGCTATCCATCACAGAGTTACACGCTACAGTTCCTCAGAAACTTTTGACAATATAAGCAAAAGCGCTCGGGGCTGCTGCAGATTTATCATAAAACAGAAAGGAAATTTATCCAAGTATTGAAGTAAGTGGAAGTGGCTTTAGGGTTTTTTACCTTACATTCATACTATCAAAGTTATTTAAAATTAATAAAATGACATGTCAGCCAGATTTTATGTTCCTAAATGTTAATAAATATATTACATATGCATGTATATAAAATGTTTTCAAGCTGTTCTTCTGTACAGATGTTTGCTGTTTACTGTTTAACAACAAATTCCCGTGTTCAACATCAGCGTGTGGTGCCGTGTGCGGCTTTGAATTAGCAGTAAGAAGCGGGTGCAGTTGCTCTGGTTTCCACGTCTTCGGTTCCCGCCTGTGCCTGTGTTCTTTCTTGTCTTTGACATTGCAGTGAAACTCAGCAACGCTCATGAGAGACAAACCTGTTTGTTTCTCATTCTGCGGTTCATCCTGAAGGATGAGTCAGGGGAGAGGTTGGGATTGTTCTTTTTGCCCTCAGTGTTTGTTTACCAGTGCAGAAATGGATGAGTTATGGGAGAACAGAGAGGGGAGGCATTGAGTCAGCTTTCCTCACGTCCTGAATGAGCCTCCCATTTCTGCACAGCTCCTCTCCTGTATGAACTCTGTGGAAGTAAACAAATTAACAGACAGAATATCAAACCAGCACCACACTTCGACAGCCGACATACTCCTGCTACTCTAATCCTAAAGTTTTTATAGGACGTGATTTAAAAATAGGAAAAAAACAATGATTTTGTGCCAACCAGCTCTTAAAATGTGCGAAATCATCAGACAAACAACATCACACTGCATCGTTATTTACTGAACAGCATTACACAAAAATGCCTGAGACTTATTAAATAGTTTGTAGAAGCACTTCCAGGAAGTAATGGATTTCTGGATGATGTTATCAGTCTCTATCATGGTTGTGGAAGAATTTTAGTGCACTCTTCTTTATAAAGTAGCTTCAGTTCATTTAGGTTTGCAGCTTTGGTTTCTGCAGCTCTCTGAAGGTCCCACCTCAGCATTTCAGTCTGGTTGAGATCTGGACCTTTAGTGGAACAAGCCCAGATCATCATCCCTCCACCACCGTGCTTGACAGTTGGTATGAGGGGTTTGTGCTGAAACGCTGTGTTTGGGTTGTTCTGCTTTCTAACCAAACATCTCCGCGTTGGTCTGATCTGTCCAAAGAACATTGTTCCAGATGTTTTGTGATTTGTTCAGATGCAGCAGCCATGTTGACGTCTTCTTTATAGAGAGAAGAGGCTTTCTCCTGCAGCCCTTCCAAGCAAGCCGTGCTGGTTTAACATTCTGACTGAGGCCTGGAGAGTCGGAGATGTAGCTCTTCTTGTTTGCGTTTTCTCTGATCTTGCTGGGATGTCCACTCCTGGGAAGATTGGCAGCTGTCTTAATTTTTTCCCAGTTGTGAATAATCATTCTTTGTGGTCTTTAACCCTTCCCAGATTGATGTGCAGCAACAGTTTCTTCATTAAGATCATTTCTAATGTCTTTCCTCCTCTGCATTGTGTCAAGATTCAGCTTAGTGGTTCAGACCAGCAAACTTTTATCAAGACATTGACACCAGGATGGGCATCCAAAACCTGAGATGTGCTAATATTCAGGTCAGTTAAACCCAGTTTTTTCCGTTTGTTGTGTCCCATGTGGGGCCTTGTGAGCTTGTAGTTGACATCAAAGAGCCCTTGACTGTAAACCAGTGCAGTCCAGTACATGTTGGATAAATATGTTCCCCAGGACTTGGATGCTTCAGCACCTTGTTACATAAGACCTTTTTGTCTGATGGAGAGCGAGGAATGTGGAAAAAGAGGCGGGGTGAGTAACAATAGAAAGATGTTTGAAAAGTTAAGAGAGTTATTTGGATTTTTGTGTGTTTGTTGCTGCAGAGCACACACACGCACACAACTTGTGGAGGTGAGTGTGTGACAAGGTGTAAGAAGGAAATTTGGATGTAAGAGAGAAGTCAGGGCTCTGTAGCTTGGCTCTGCTGCTGCATATTTTAAAGGGAGAGCTGGTGTTCCCGAGGTTTGCTTAGCATGACTTAAACATGAGCAGTGTGAGCTTTTCACCGAATGAGTAATTTGTGACATTCATGCGTTATCGTCCCTGCTCTTCCTTCCTGTCTGAAGCGTCGGGATTTTGAAATAAACAGCTTACGAAAAGGTTTCTACTGCTGGGAGCAATTTGCTTTTCTAAAACAACTGATTACAGGATATGGAGAAAATTTGACTGATATTAATATTTGTTTGATTTTCTTAGACTGTGTTAAAAAATAAACCCAGTTACAAACTACTGACTGTTTCTGTCTTGTATATCTTACTCTATTTCCATTAATGTTTGCTCCATATTGACATGACAGCATCACACAGGTGCTGCAGGTTTGTCGGCTGTATCCATGATGAGAATTTCCCGTTCCACCACATCCCAAAGCTGCTCTACTGGACTGAGATCTGGTGGCTGTGGAGGCCGTTGGAGTCCAGTGAACTCATTGTCATGTTCTAGAAATTAGGTGGAGATGATCTGAGCTTTGTGACATGGTGCATTATCCTGCTGGAAGTAGATCAGCAGTTTTTTGAAATACTCAAACAACCATCCCCCGTTCAAAGTAACTTAAATCTTCTTTCTTCCTCATTCTGATGCTCAGTTTGAACTTCAGTAAGTCTTCTTCACCATGTCTACCATGTCATGATTAGCTATTTGTGTTAACAACTGAACAGATGTACCTAGTAAGGTGGTTGTTGAGTGTTTGGGCCTCATTGTACTTCATAAAGTGGCCATAGGGGTGCATTTCCTATCTACAGAAACAAAGGTGGATCAACACTTTTGCACAGTACTGTATGTAACAAACCAAGTAAGCTAAGAAGTGTGTTTACAAACAGTAAGTGTTGGAGCCATTATTTCTCTTTATCGTTTGGTTCAGGTTTATTGTGTTGGTGGTGTTTGTTTATGTTTGGGATGGCACAGAAGACCTATATTTTCCTCGACCATCGGTGGTGGTGTTGATGGGAAGTGCATATAGGCGTGGAGGTGACGGTGAACGGGGTGCTTGGGTGACGGGAAGTAACACAATTTTTACCGCTAATGGTTTTCTTCTACCATCGCTTCTCCGCTTCTTAACGCTTCTCACCGTTTTTCCACCGCCTTTTACCATACCTCCACACCTGTCATAAACTCGAGACCATCCATCCATTGAACATGTATATGTGGTGATGCATATGGGGGGCAGGGAGCATGATGGGAAGGGGGTTGGTGGGCTATTCTTTTTAATTCTTTTTAAATCTGTAAAGCACTTTGTGGTACATTTCATTGTATGAAAAGTGCTTTATAAATAAAGTTTGATTGATTGATCCATCCTGTTGCCGTAGACCGCCATTCTGGACCACAGATCATCATTCATTTATCCAATAAATGGGAACACTCTCCAAACTTACCTTTCAGTCTGGACATTGGTTTAATAAAGCACGTTATGACCTGGATCCCCCGCACCCAGAGCGACTGAGACGATAGGGCCAGATAGTCGCTACAGTAAGGCAGATATAAAAAGCTAAAAATATTGGACCAATCAGAAATCTTAACTGCCGCAAGCTCCGCCCCATCAGGCTCGTTTCTTGCCTGATTCCGTACTTTACACTAAATGTTCTAATACTCTGTTTTTTCCAGGCTTCTTTAAAACTTATAATAAAACAAACTGAAGTGTCACATTACTTTTTTTTTCCTTCCCATCTAGATGTCAAACTGGGGACATGACAGTGTGTCCAGCTCGCTCAGGAAGGACTCTCAGCACCTGATTGTGGACTGACCGCTTTCCTGTTTGCAGATCAGCAGCAGCCATTGCTCCAGCTTCGTTGGTGGCCTCTCTCCTCCAGAATCAAATCAAACCAGCAGGACCGCCAGCCTCAGGACAGACTCCAGATTTCTCATAAAGAGAAATTGAAAAAAGGGATGGAAATCAACCTTAAAAGCACAAGCTTTACATTGTCTTTCTTTTTCCCTGCTGCCTTCATTTTCATGTGTGTAGTTAGCTTAAAGCCTTTGTAGTGCATGAATAAGAACATCAGAGCTGTGATAGTAAAAAGGTGACACCACCTCCTGCCTGGTACACCCTCTAAATTAATTTTCTCTGTAACCAAAAAGGCTCTGTTTCTGTTGTCTAGGTAGACAGCAGCTTTAAAAATAACCCATTAGCTCAGTAGCTAATATCAGTAGCCAATAATAGCATTATTTTAAAAGCTAAATGGTTGTATAGCTTTTGGTTTGCTGTCAATCAAAACACGGGGCCACGCGGTTATGCTTTAAAAGAAAGTAAACCCAGAAACTTCTACTTTTTAGGGTTAAAACCATTTTCTAGGCCAACTCTAGCTTTCCTTTCTCCTCCGTTCTCCTTCCTGTGACAGAAGAGAAATCAATTTCAGGAAATGCACCTGGAGGAGAGGAGGCTGCAGGAGGAGCTGTGAGCGAGGATGCACTTGTATAAGACTTGTTGGGATTTGTGACACGTAAAGGATGCCACGCCTCGTTTCAGAATGACAGCTCAGTTGGAAAAGAACTCTAAATTTTTGCTTTTTGTCTCCAGTACTGTCCTGATGTTACTTGATGCATCTGAATGTACATTTTTGTGGTAATTTTATAAAGATGTCAGCAGAAAAAAAGAGCTGCTGTGTTTCTGTGTTTTTCCACCGTCTGGGTTCTGTGTGATGTAAAAACAGAATGTTTGTCCTTATTTCTCCTTTCAGCATCAGCACCTGGCCATTCTGTACTGGCCCAACATTAGCTTCTTTTTTTTTTTTTTTTTTTTAGATCAAACAAGCTATTCCTGGCCAATCGTACCCCACCCCCACCCCTTTTCCTTTTTCCCCACTCCATCCACTGCTGCTGAGCTGAGGTTTCTCCAGGCTGAGGTAGAGAGGGGCAGGGGGAGAGAAAAACGAGCTGCCTGGACTCGGAAGCTTTTGGAGCAAGAAGACGTGACCCAGATATGTCTGCTAGCCAGGTATCCTCAGCTTCAAATTGGGCTTAGAGCTGCAGCTTTCCTCTGCAGCAACTGCATTGTGATTCCAGTGCCAGGCAGGCAGGGAGGAGGACGGAGGCTGTGGGGGCCTTGGGTTATTGATGCAGCGTACCAAACATCTCGGAGGGCTGCGATCAATCAGGGAGAGTGGAGCGGTGCTGATGTACCAGGGTTTGAGTCACCTCTGTGTTTTAAACCAACATGGCAGCTTCGTGTGTCTGAGCGGACATCCTGAGCTGCCAGGCAGGGCAGTGTGAGCCGTGTTGCGCCGACATGGGAAAGTGGGTTAAATTCCAGACATTCTCTTACATCTCAGGCCACACTGTTTCTGGTTTGTCTTTTCTACGACTTATCTTACATCTCATGTGTGTGAGAGGCCTCTGCCAAGCCCGCTGGCAATGGAAAAACAATTTAACTGGATTTAATTTGTCCCCCCCCCCTCCTCCTTGCTTTTCCCTCCTTTTCTTTTTCTTTGTGGGCATCTGGGAGGTTGGGAATTCATCTTGTTTAGTAACTTCATGACTGTTCTGTGCTGGCTTTGCAAGTCAGGCCAGGTTTCATGGCAGATTCGAGGCCTCTCGTCAGCATTGGGGCTGTTGCTGGACTTTGATCTTCATATGTTCAATAAAACAAGCTCTATCTTATCAAGACAAATTTGTCAAGCCTCAAAAACTTAAATCAGATTTTTCAAAACCTCCTGGACAGCCCTGTGCTGCTCTGTCTTTCTGCATTTTTGTGTTTAACCTCATCACTTGCAGCTCCCAGCTCTGAAGGGTTAATAAAGAACAATGCAGCTAGTTGCCTAGAGCTCTGACCACTTTTTCCATTCTTGCTGGAAAGTTTCCAGTTCTATTTATATGAAACCTCAGGCTTAACAATCAAGAGACCCTCTTGGCCAGGAGGAAGTCTTATTTATTATTCTGAAGTTCTGTTTCACTCAAATCATTGCAGAGAAGCCTCATAAATGGCAGAAACGCACTGGAAACTAATCCAGATCTGCTTTGTGGACACATTTGCAGTAAAGCAAGTAAACAAGGAGGCACCGGTGTTGTGTAACCAGAGAAAAAGCTGCAGCACATGTAATCTCTGCAGGGTTGATGAATGACTGGCTTTGGTTAAAGTTCCGGCGCTTGTTTGAGACCAGATGTCTGAAATGAAACAGAAGCTGTCTCATTTGTTCTCAGAGGGAATGGCAACCTCTTCTAGGTGAGAGATCATTAACAAGTACTTTTCTAGGGAGGCATCACTGTCATGTCTGGCTCCTGTTTGACAGGTTTTATTTGAGTTGGTGGTGTTTTACTGAGTGATACACAATGTAGTTTCAGCATCTATCAAAACCCAAAGGAGGAGAATCGAAGGAGCACAGAATTAATCCACCAAAAGAAATAAAACTGATCTTTGTTTCTCTTTAGGATTTCTCACAGGTTTTTTGCATTCGTGTTTTTTTTCTGCTTAAGGAATCTAAATAAGGAGTTTACACACCTGTTCTGAAAAACAGAATTAACAAAACACAGCAAAAAAATCTGCATAAATCCAAAACTAAACCTAAAAATAAAGAGCATAGCTATCAAACAAGTACATGAAACCAAGCTTCTTGGTGCTATTATAGATGTATAGATATATACATCTTCTGTACAGTCCTCTGAGACAACTTGTTGTGATATAGGGCTATACAAAAAAAATTTGATTTGATTTGATTTGATAACAAAACTAACTTGGAACAAACACATTGATAACATTACTGGGGAAATGGGAAGAGTGATCACTGCATCTTTTTACCAACAAATTCAATGAAGGAAATAATCAAACCTCTGCTTTTCCAACCTGAATTACTGTTATCAGGTCCAGTGCATCAAAGGAAACACTCAAGAAGCTTCACAAACTACAAAACCATAACACTTAAATGTAATGACAGGGCAAATGTTATCACTGCACAATTTGGTTAAAGACAGGTTATTATACACACAATTTCTATCAAGAATATCTCAGTAAGAAAAAGACCTGTACAGTTTCACCAAAAGCTCAACTTCAGTATAAATATTCATGGTTACACCACCACACTCGCAGCTGAGGATAATTTGATCTAAAGCCAAAACAAATGCAATCAAAGAGACAGTTTTCTTATGGAGGAATGTATGAGTGGAGGCATTTACCAAATTACATTTCAAAAATAAAAATAATTTAGTTTAAAATGACACTGGCAGCATTTATTAAAGCAGAGAATCTAGTTTTAAAAATATATGTGTGTGGGTATGAGGATGTGTAGGGATATGAGTATATATGAGTATATATTCGTGCGTATGTGTACAAAGTGCGTGTGTATATATGTCTAGGTGTATGTTTATGTGTGTATATATATATATAAATGTACATATATCTGCTTAAATTTAGACATGGACTATATTGTTACATGGATAAATACTTGTACAGTGATGTGTATGTATGTGTGTGTACACATATTATGTATTTTGAATGATTAGTTTGAGGGGTTTGTATGCATTAATGTGATGTTTTTCATAGACGACAAGACGTTTATCCTAAAAGTGGAGAATCACAACATTCTCCAATTATCCTGTGATTTCGTGATCGTGCAGCTCCAGCTTGGCGGACTGTCCTTTCAGGCGCTCTGCACCCGACACCCTCCAGGTGTGGATTGACGCGACATGGAGGTCGGGACAAAACCGCGGCACAGCCATAACGTGGCGCACACGCACGCGGAGGAAATGAGGGGTAATTATCGCTTGCCTTGCAAGTGTAAAACCAAAGTAAACTTTTAAATATGTACAAAAACTGTTATATAATAATCACACTGATAATATAAATCTGTTGTTCAAATAAGCTCATACTACTCATGATAACATTACAGGAGCACTGCCATCCCGAGCCTTTATGGGGCCCCAAGCAGAATCTGATGGAACCTTCTCCCAGCCCATGTTAGGGAGGCAGACACAGTCTCTACATTTAAGATCAGACTTAAGACGTACCTTTATGAGAAAGCT
>JBAFTA010000005.1:33119351-33141847 GCA_036919975.1 Melanotaenia parkinsoni | reverse complement strand
GGGTTCTGTGACGGTATGGGGTCGGATCGGGGTTCTGTGATGGGATTTGGTCGGATCTGGGTTCTGTGACGGTATGGGGTTGGATCAGGGTTCTGTGATGGGATTTGGTCGGATCTGGGTTCTGTGATGGTATGGGGTTGGATCAGGGTTCTGTGATGGGATTTGGTCGGATCGGGGTTCTGTGATGGTATGGGGTCGGATCAGGGTTCTGTGATGGTATGGGGTCAGATCAGGGTTCTGTGACGGTATGGGGTCGATCGGGGTTCTGTGATGGGATTTGGTCGGATCTGGGTTCTGGTAATTGTTTTTAAATCAAAATCACAATTTAAAATGTTGCAATTAGCAAATCACAAAGGAGCGTTATTATTCATGTTACCCGGCGCCTGATCCAGGCGCCTGCAGCGTCTACAGTTTTACAAATCCACTCATTCACTGTAATTCCTGTCAACAGTTATTTGCACATTATGTGACAACTTCACTCAAGTTACATTTCTCATCATGGACTAATTTTCCATTAATGACTGAAACTCTGAGACAAAAACTGCAGAGGACAGAAAACAATCCAACTTGTGAAATGTCCTGATGAAGTGAATGAGGGTTTCACTGAGTGGAATTGCTCTAAATATTATTAAAGTTCAGATCTGAGATAACGTGTTGACATTAATGAAAGCTAAAAAGAATATTGGATCCATTTTAAGCCGTAATACGACTCAGAATTTCCTGTAATAATGGTAGATTCAGCTTGTTCAGCGGCGATGGACATTAAGTTTCTAGCACAACACAAATGTTCCCATCTTCACCTTATTGGGTGAGATAGAAAAGGCAGATTTTGGTCTGATTACAGGTGGCTGAAGCCACATATTGTCTGTACCTGTATGTGTAATACAGAAATCATGTAAAGAGACATGAGGAGCTGTGCTGCAAATCAGATAAATAACAGTGCACTGTTTAATTTTTTACCACAAGGACAAAGAAGCTTTATTGTTTTAGCCACAGGTTGCATCTTGTATTTAGTAAATCAAAGCCATTTAGATTTCAGCTGTACGTCCTTGTGCTAGAATATAGAGCAGTTCATATTTACATGTTGTGTGGTAATTCTCCATCATGCTATAAATATATTTCTGTGTAAAGACTGAACAGAAGCTGGAATTTCAAATCAGTTTCAAAATCATTCAGACCCAGTGAGTGGTCTCTTGACTGTCCTAATCTTTTTTCATTTTTTTAAAGAATATGTTGTAGCCTCAGATGTAAAATAAATCAAATTTAAAAAGGTGTGAAATCATATTTTGTGTATTAAAGTGTTGCACCTGCACTAAATTTGCTCTGATGAATCTCTTCCAGGTTTCGATGTGTCTGTCAGCAGCATTGAGGACCAGGAGAGACGAGTGGGGAGGAAGCTGCTGCAGGAAATGGACAACACAAGCTTGGAGAATGTAGAGTTTGAGGAAGAATCCAAGAACTGTACCGCTCCAGGTAAGACAGGATGAAAGAAAGAGGACACCCAAGTACCCATCCTCCTTTTACTCCTCCTCCTCTTTCCATCTTTGTCCCTTTCTTTGCTCCAGAACAATAAGTGGAAGACAAAAAATGAGAGAAGCGTGCATCCAGCTTTGCCTGTGGTTTTGTCTTTTTCCTCTTTCTGGTCCCCTGAATTGTGTCTCTAGTGTGGGGTAACCCAGATAGTGAGGTCAGATGATTTCCCATGAGCGCATGCTGCAGCAGGCACTGATATTCTGGCTGCCTCAGCGGTTTTCACACTCAGTCTTCATCACATTTTTTAGGATTCTGCAGGTTTCATTCTCACCAGCTCTCTCCATCTTTTTTTCTCTCCTTCTTCTTACACAATAAAACCTGTTTCCATGGCTTCCACATCATATAAAACCATGCCTCGTGATGTAGCCCGGCCTCTGGCATGTCGGTTGCTATTTTTAGCTGCACATTAAAGGAAATTTGACGTTGAGGCTGTCAGAAGTGATGTGAAGCGACATCGCTGCGGATAACGTAGAAATATGTTAGATTCCTTTTTACCTCCAGATGATCACCCAACCCTTGGAGCGAGACGCGGCTCTCTTGTGTGTTCTTTAAGCAAAATGGCCATCATCAATCTCTTTTCTCACTTTCCAAGGTTGCTGCTGTCGTCTATAAATGGAGCTCAGGTCAGAGTTCAACTTGTTCTCCTCCCCTGCCGATTACGCAGAAGCTGCTCCTTCCTTCTCTTGCTGCTAAATTTAAAGTGTTCAACCCGTTGGCTTTAACCCCCACTGCCCTTGTGAGGACAGCCAGCTTTTTTGCTAAATAACCTCCGTTTTCTGAAAGCCTTGTCCCGATTTCTTCTCCCGACACTAAGAGACACGTTCTTATGTTGGGAATGTCTCCTTCTTCATGTGGTTGCTGAGAGGAAAGAGTTGGTGTGTTTTGAAAAGGTAGCGGGTGTGTAAAGATAAAGAAACCTCCCTCACAACTTCTAAAGACGTTCTTTCTGGAAAAGTGCAAGTGTGAACTGTAGAGTTTGGAAATGAAAACATCAGGGGGGCAGTGTTGGAAAGACTGTTTCTCAGCTTTGATCATGCAGAAGAACGCGTTAAATAAAACTAAACATGGATCTTCTTTTCTACTGTTTAACAGAAATGGGTGTTGTCCTTTAAGTCGTCTAAAACCTGCTGTTCATTCAGCCTTTTAAAATACTAAAAACATAGTTAAACTTTCTCAAACCCGAGATCTCCCAGTTGGAAGATGTTAAGAACAGATAGTGCCATCCAGCTTACTTATCAGCGTTGGCCTTTACAGAAATAATGGCCACATATCAATGATCTGATCTGGTTATACTCATTTAATTATGGGGATGCAGTTTTCGAGCAGAAGCCTAATTAAAAAGGCTGTTATCATAAATGAAACGCTGATATTTCATATTTAATTTTGCACCCGTAATTTCAGAGTAAAACATTACAAGTTCAAACTCACGCAGTTCACCAAACCCAGATGAAGTGTATGAACGTGTGCTTACTCTGCAGTTTTCTGTTGATTTATTTTGCAAGTGAGGTTGTGATGTCGTTTAAACACATATTGTAGCACAGAGTATTTAGTATCTAGTGCCTTCTCACAAACTGTGATGTGTTCATGCTTTCTGTGGCGTGTTAAGATGAGAGCAGCATTTTGGAATAACTGCAGACGATGGAGGGACGAATGATCAAGACCAGGGCCAAGTGAACCAGTTAACTGAACTATAGCAATCACTTCAGTTTTATTTTCATTTAGGCTCAAAAATGAGCCGGTTAGCCAGTCTTTAACTTCATTCAGGCAGTTAAAAAAAGCTGCTGAGGGACAGAGACATTAGATTTAAAAGAAAAATAAATTTGTAGAGATGAAAGTAGATATTATTCTTTTACAAGGCAGCATGTACAAAGAGAACAAACTCGAACCTAAAATGGACCCTGAGGCACACCACATACATAAACTAGGGGCTGAAGAAGATAATTTCCCAATAGAGATGTTAAAAAAACCAGCCTGACAAAAAAGATTTCAACCAAGATTCAATCAAGTCTATAAGAGGATATTGTGTTTGACCGTGTCAAAGGCAGCAGTTAAATCTAAAAGAACTAAAACAGCAGAACAACCTGAGTCAAGAGTTTAAAGAAGATCATTAAAATGCTGTTTCAGTGCTGTGGTGGGGTTTAAAACCAGACTGGAATGTATATTTACTTTAGAAATGTTTTTCTTGTTTTCGCACTACAAATCAAGCAGGTAAGCCAGCGTTGTTGGCAACGAACATAAATAATTCTGTCCACACAGAATTCTCCTCCAGAGCCAGAGCGAAAGAGCTGAGAAGTTGCGATTTCAGACCAAATTTAGCTGTTTTCCCCTCTTTTTAAGACTGGCAGTCAAACGTTTGACTTCTTGGATTTATTTGATGGTGTAGCTTGCAAATGGAATAGCAGTTTGCAGCCACAGGGTTGAGTAAAATGCAGTCTGATGAGGAAGTATCCTAACATGAGCTCGGTTTTCTGGGAGGATGCTGTGTGACGGGGGTACTGACTGATTGTTGCCTGAATTTAGAGGCCTGCCCGTGAAGATGGCGCGTCAGGGAGGGTGAGGAGGTGGCTCATTTGCTAATTTTCCCCTCTGTCACACATAAAACAAGCCTTCAACACATCACCCTCTGTGATTTTAATTGTGAGAACCCTGCTGCTTGTGTTGATTTCTGACACTTGTTTATCTCCTCCTTCTCCTCATGTTTACCTCCTCTTCTTCACTCTCATTTTTCAGTCAGGCAGCAGCTGGTAGTCATGGCTGAAAATGGTTTTATCACCTTCTATGGTGGCAGAAAATAAGTTTCCTGTTGGTTTCTGTGTGTTTGTTAGTAACTGGGGAGGAAACTACAAGCCATCTCTTCCAGAAAGATCCCTCACTGCCCTGCTCATAACCTTCCTCTTATCTGGAAACACAAGGGTTTTTTAATATGACTTTTTGCTCAAATCTGTCACACTTGGTCCAAGAGGAGAAAAATCTCTTCTGCAGACATGTGAGCTCTGTTGAGTTTAGTCATACAGTAAATCTGACGAGATGGACTTTTTCTCACTGCTGTTCCCCTGCACATGCACCCACACGTTTTCTTCCTTCTCCGCTGGTTTAAAACAAAAACACACATTTCCACTGATGTTTGCAGCACATTTGCATACACTGAGGCGAACGCAGCCCCGCTGCGCAGCTCTGTGGACACAAGCATCGGCTGTGCCATTAGACGGATAGTCTGGGTACCCTGTACACGTGACTGCACTCTCCAGGGGTCTTTCCCCGGAGGCTATCTCCTCTGTTATTAAATATCCTCTCAGCTCAGCTTCAACGCAACACTCCATTTTTGGAAAGGAGGCTGCTATGACTTAATCAGGGCTTCCCTGTGAGAAATGCATTGTGTGTGTGCGTGTGCCGCATGTGCGTGGCTGAACCTCTAAGAGCACTATTGATTAATGCGAAGGTGCTGGCCTTTGTTTCTGCAGTGGGTAGGAGTGTGTGCAGATTCGCTCGCCTCGCTTCACGTGGGAATCCTCCAGACTCCTCTCCACGTGCCGGAGGCGAGTAAGTGAGCACCGCTGATAAATAAATCAGATCAGGGATACAAAAAAAAAACATGGATTATTCCTTTAAAATCTCAACAGCTTCTCATTATCAATGCAAAGTTGACCCAAAGAATTCCTGGAATGATTTCCTCTGAGAAATCAATAGTGCCATATTACAATTACATTATTAGCTGTGAGTGGGCCACTGCCTTGCAAAGTCGACTGTGTAAACAGTTGCAGATGACGACAAATTACTTTTATAACCGCCTAACGTGCAGACCGGCATCTTGTCATCTAGTCTTGTTGCAGGAGCAGGAGCTCCATGCTCGGGAGAATAAGACCAATCCATCACAGCAATTAGCTCAGTGGAGTCAGACTTGGTTCTACATCAGCTCCCGCAGCTTCACCCTTCCTACTGAAGAACATTAATTCAACAATAATGTCCTGTTAGTCTCTCCCTGCTGCTTCCCTGAATTCTTCTCATCTTGTCTTGTTCTCTGTTAGCCAGCATATAGATGTAAAGCTTCCTCCTTCCTGGTCACTGTTGAATTATAGAGCTCAGTAGTGGCTCAACACACCTTTAAAGATTCATCCTGCCACATCCTGCCACTGTGAACCAATGTCAAAGCTGTTTCCTAAAAGCTACAAACATCCTCCTGTACTGCTGCGATCCCAAGAGTTTCAGAAGAGATGCAGATTTCAACACAAGCTGAAAGGCTTCAGATGTTTCCATTTAGACATTTTTTAAGCCTTTATATCTTTATTAAACAGTAAATAGTTGACAGTAATCAGAAGATATACTTATCATACACTGTGGAACATTTATGGTAATATACAATGTGATGTAGAATTTAGAACTATAGCTGCATAATTTTGGGGTTAAATTTCAAATTTTAAGTTTGTGTAACATATACAATAATATTTAAAATAAGTTTTACAAGATTATTTAAATTTTAATAGATTTTTGAAAGATTTGATTAGGTAATGCACCTACTTTATCATAAACACATTAGAAACAAACAAAAATCCTCTTCAACTGAAATCATATTAAACTAGTTTCATTGCAGCAAACACTGCAGATGAATCCTTTTCTGTTGCTCTAATGACCTTTTTCACACATTTAAAAAATTATTGTAGTCCAAAAGGTGTCCACCAGGGGGCAGAAGACAAGTCAGATTGTTTTTAACATGGTTATGCGCAAAGTTTTTACCATAAAGTGATGCAAAAGGTCTCTTATGATACATACAAAACGATACATACTGCATTTAAGTGCTGTTTACATAGTCTTCTTTACTTCTTTCTGTCAAGTAAGGAAAGTAACAATCTTCTACAAGCATTTAACAAGCTTACAACAACCAAGCCATTATTAACTTCTACTATTCTAAACTGGAAACTGGCTAAAAATGTTTGTGTATGCTACAAAATGAACAGCTTATAAGCTAGCACGCTCTGTGCTAGTCAAAAACAGAGAATGAAATTCAATATTGAAATGCAATATTCAAAAAATCCTGGTCTACATTTTCCAGTTCATTATCAGATTTCTCTCAAAGTACGTAGTGATGCAACTTCCTGTTTTTTTTCAAAACCTCCAATCTTTACTGACATGATGGCGTCCACAGTCTTAGCATTAGCTGCTAATGTTGGAATTAATAAGCTGCAAAATAGACTGATTAATGTTTAACCTTGTTTCTACTCAACCATCCCGCTGCTGCACGCCATCGTGTTTTTCCTTTGTTTTCCACTCACTCACTGAGTTTATTCCACATGCACAGATGTAAAAACAAAAAACTTAATCAGATTTGAAGGTGTACATGCACAAAGACATGAGAGTATTTGGTAATATTCTAGGAGCATTCATGCAATTTCTCACATTCAGTTGACTGATGACTTCAGAAATCAGATTATGATCAGGTTTTTTGGTCTGCATGTAAACAGGATCATTGTCTAGCTCCATCTGAAAAATGATCCCAATCTAACAGGGAAGTTCTGCCAGCGGTGGCATGATGAAATCAATTCGCCCATTTAGTCCATTGTTTCTGTTTCTGCACTTTTTATGCTTTCATTCCCTTTTCTTGGCTCATATAAATGTTCTCTATCACTAACCAGCAACAGAATTCATGTTTTGTAAGTTAATCGTGAAAAATAAATCTCTGAATATCCAAGAGTCATATAAAATAGAATAGCCAAATCTTTTTAAGACCATTTTCTTTGTTTAAAAATCAGATCCTTTAGAATTTCTTGTTTGTACCAGACTGAAAACATTGCAGTGTGACAAGTTTGACTGCCTGATGTACATCACAATGCGGAACCTTATGCTAACATGCAGCGCCATTTTTATTTACAGCAGCCTACAAAAAACAAACTTGCACCCAAAAAAACTTGCTGGGAGATTTTTGTTTGACTCCAGCTTTAATTACATTTTAGTATTTTGGTTGAGGTCCCACATGTTCATCTTTACTAGACATCTGTGAACTATTCCCTCAGATATAATCTGAAGATGATGAAGGCTCGTAGAGAGACAAGAGATTGTCAGCATCTGTGATTTTTGTTGCATGAGGTAAAAACTTCTCAGCACACAGAAGGTTAAAGCTCAGGGAGTGTTGGATGAGGTGTTTGATGTGTTTCATGGATAAGAATATTTCCCCTGTCAGATCTCTGCTTCTGAAGATAAGCACTTCACACAAAGATTCCAAGCAGCTAGAAGGCTTTGAAGATGATTGACAGATCTACAACCTCCACATGTCATGTACCACTTATTTTCCTAATCACAGTGGCATGAGGAGAGGAGTAATAATGTTATTTCATGTAAACATAACTGAGCAGCTGATCTGTTCATGAATGCAGCTGTAATTCTGTGTTTTTTTTGGCATAATCCACATTTTTTTTTATCTTATCAAGATTAATCTAGATCAGTAAAGACAGCAAAGGGCATCAGGCTGGGACTAGAATCCAGGGCTCCATCTTAACCAGCTGGGCAGCTTACATGGGTAATGCATTTCCCCACTAAGCAGGTGAGGTGAGGCAAGTTCACTGTGGGTCTCTAAACTGGAAATCAGTTTCACACTGATACCAGAACTCAAGTTGGACTTAGCACGTGACATGAGAACGCCACACACTGCGTCAGTTCTGTTTACCGTTTAGCTCAGGCTAATTAAGTAGCGGGAATATGTGGAGATTTTTAGCAGGAGCCATTCAGCCTTCCAAAAGAAAGCAGTGAACTGGAGGATAAACCAGCAGGACATACAGCCCCAACCAGAAGGTTCCTAGAAAAGTGGCGGTTTGGAGATGGCGGCTTTGTAAGACACTGGCAACAATATGATTCCGATGCCATGCTAATGAGCGGTTCTGTGTGTCACCAGTATGCTAAAGAGACTAACAGAAACAGCTAATTTGTGGTAGGAAATAAAACTATGAGGCTGGAGAGCATCTGTGAACATGAACACAGTAAATGCCACATTGCCTGTGTGTTCGTGTCCCAGGCTCAATCTGAGGTTCTCCTCGCAACACCCTCAGTGATGGTGCTAATAGCAATGTCAGAGCAAACAAGCTCAAAAATTAAAATACCGTTTCGCACCGTACATGCCATTGACAAGCAGGTGAGGCCTTTTTCCGACTTGGAGTGGATGTAGGGGTAAGTAAAACTTTTGGTTCTTTGAAATGTCTATGTAATTACATTCAGAGGTGCAATGCGGCTGTAACTTTACAATACAAAGAATAATGTTCAAGAAAAATGCCAAGCTGTCAGTTACATTGAATAACATGATTTTATATTAATTTTTAATTAATTAGGTTTTGTTTGTTTTTGTAGAGGATGAACAAAAAGGACTTGCTGTGGGATCAACATGCAGGAATGAAAAGCAGACCATGGTGTTTATGCACTATTTAGCAGAGGTGGAGAATTTCTCTCTAATACCACAGATGGTACCACAGATAGTTCTGTGAAAGAGGAGGAGTTAGTTTATGTCAGATTCAGTCATCAGGGCAAAACTGAATCAAAGTTTGTTGGCATCAAGTCGGTGGAGAAGGCAGACCCATCACACATAAGCAAAGCCATCGGTGCCATCATGGATGAAGTGAGTGATGACTGGGGGAGCAAGTTGGATGCTGTGATGGAGTTTCAGTAATGACTGGAGCCTAAAATGGTGTCGTTAGCAAGCCGAAGGGCGACTAATAGACATCAGTTGTTTATTAATGTGTTTGTTCTTTATTTATTTCAGATTCAACCACCTCTGATTGAACCTAAAGTGTTTAGGTTTTAACACCAGTATGAGCAGCAGGAGAGGCAGCGAGTTATCCGACATGTTGCTCTACAATGCGTCCTACATCACTTCATCTCTTTGGTCTGCTGGATGGTCCATTTGCTTTCACACTGTAAACAAACTGCACCAGGCTTCACTTGCAAGTGAACTGAGACCCCTGGTTTTGAAATTAACCAAATTTTGCTTCTTTGGTCCACACCAGAGTGCAAAAAAACATTCAAACTGCTCCAAACGAACCATACTATCCATGAAAATGGACCAAACAGCATCAGAACTCAAAAGTTGGCCTTAGCCGAGGTGATGGCTATTTAAGCTTTTATTTAACCTGATTGGTTTATTTAAAATTTATTCAACAGGGACAATACATTTAAAACAATGTTACATAAAATGTGCTGATTTCTTTCTCATTTTCGATGACCTGGCAAGAGGTCGGAGGCAGCCATGTGTCTTTTCTTACAGGCAGCTTCCCTTCATGCAGTTTCCCATATGACTCGGATACTTGTGTTACTGGATGACTCTTGTCTTTTTAGGTAAATTTCCACAAATAGTTTGTGTTGGTTCTTCTTCTCTTTAATGCTTTTTCTGCTTGATGGCTGAGTTTAGTCAGACACAGAGGGATTCAAGAATAGTCTGTTGCTAAGGATGGAGGAGGATGGACTCCTCATCTGTTCCTAACTGTTTAATGCTTAATTCATTCAGGCTTGAGTTTTGATTCAAGCTGAGGTGAGAAATCCCGTTCATGCTTTTTGTTGGTAAAACAAAGAGGAAAGGGAATGTTTGGAAGAATCATGGATGTAGACAGATAGTTGTCGTGGAGGTCAACAAGGTCGAGTCAAGCTGCTGAACGGTAAAGCTGTGAAACTTTGCAGACCTCTTTAATTTGATTATGATTCATCCGTTAATGACTCAATAAATTTAATTCAAACACTGCAGAGTCCTCATACATGTCACTGTTTTTAACACCACACAGGACAGAAATGACTAAAACGTCTATGGCTTTCATTGACCTCTGCTGATCAGATTGTCTGATTTTCATTTATCTGGACTTCTGAGCATTGCATTTCTACAAAATGAAGTTTATGATGCAAGCTTCTGCCTCAGATTTGATGATTCTCTTCCCTCTCTGCAGAGTCCACATCACTCCCAATGCTGCATCAATCCACCTATCCTGCTTCGTTCTTCCCTCATTCTTGAACCAGACCAAGAGATACTTGAACTCCACTACTTGGGGCAGGATCTCAATCCTGACCCAGAGAAGACACTCCACTCTTGTACGGTTGAGGGCCATGGACTCTCATCCCGAGTCCATCAAACTAGACTCTCAGCTGTGCCTAGAAAATCTGTCTTTGGCAGAGTCCAACCTTCACTGTAAAATCAGTCCGATTTACTGAGGGCAATGCAAACACATAAGTTTCCTGTGGTGTGTTTGGCTCTAATTTTTAGTCACAGCCTTCATCAGTGGGTATCATCAGTTAATGTGCTTCTGTAGTTAAAATAACTTCTTTCATTCATCTGATCTGACTGTAGCAGCCATTTCCTCAAAACAATGAGTCATGATGAGGCGAGCTTTCTGCTTCAATAAACCAAACTTAACCGTCTTCCGTGGCAGCTGTGCCGCCTGCGTTGCCATGGTGACATACACGGTTTAGCAATGAGTCACTGCCTTTACGTGGACCAGGGTTATGCTCAAACTTAGCAGCTTGAGTTCTTCATCACTGATTGATCACCTTTTTGTGTTGGGAAAAGCAGCGTGATGCTGGAAGCGGTCACCATGGAAACCACTTCCAACAAAACTAACCAGAAAGCTAAAGCTGTAAAGGTTTTTGATTAGAAATGATTCAGAGTTTTTCCTTGAAGAAGTGATTATACTGTGTGGAAAGCTTTTATGTTATATATTACTCTGAAGCAGGATCCAAAGAAGAGCTTTACAAAGTCCTTCAGGATGTCTGGGGAACTATTCCTCAAGACTACTTAAAGAAATAACAGAAAGCTTGTCTAGGAGGGTTCAGACTGTTGAAAATAAAGCTGCTCAGACCAAATATTCACTTTAAAACTTCTTAAAACTGAAACAACTGTTTCTACCTTATATGTTGTATATATGTTTGTATGTTTCAATCTCTGCATCCTCATTTGCACCCATTTGCTGTTTTCCTGATAATTTTGTGAAGACGGAGAGGTGGCTGAAGACTTTTGCACAGTCCTGTTTGTCCTATAAAGTCATACTATTCTCAACCCTTCAATAACCAGCTCTATAATTAGATAGAACACGTCCCAGAAGATCAGCAGTTTCTGAAATACTCAGACCAACAACCATGCCACTTTCAAAGTCAATTAAATCCCCTTTCTTCCACTTTCTGATGCTCAGTTTGAACTTCAGAAAGTCGTCTTATCTGAAGTCAGAGTTTTGAGAGTTCATGGATGTCCCAATAACTAATTAAATCCATGTAGACTGGCCAGGCATGATGGTGTTCCCATAAAATTCAGTAGTTTTTTTTCCCCACCAAACTGGCTCCTATACTAGGACTGTTGTTTAAAGAAATAATTTTGACAGGACAGCTGCTCCTGTCTGCAGACCCAAGCCATGAGTGTATTATTTGCATGTGCCAACATCATATAACAGAAAATTGAATAGATTTCATTTTGTGCATATTTGCTGTTCAAAGGATTAAAAAGCATCTTTTACAGCTTCATATTTCTGCAGGTCTGTTTTCAGAAGTAATTTTATTCTTATTCATGTGTTTTTATTGTTACAGCAGTTATAAAAAACCCGACATCACTAATCAGACAGTACTTACAGTTTACAGATGCAAACAGGAAAACATGCACATAAAAACTCACTGAGAGCAACATGTCGCCCTCAAACAAAGCAGAAACTGTCCTCTGAGCTGCCGAGAGCTGCATTCATGATATGTGTGTCTGTGTGCACATGTTTGTGTCTCTGAGCATGGATATTTGTACAGGCATGGTGTGTGTGTGTGTGTGCGTGTAACAAACAGCGTGGGGAAGGACAAAAAAGAGCGGGAGTCCTTAAATGTCACACATTACTCAGTACGGTAACTACGCTCCCAACATGCGATGTGCCAGCCCGCATCATCGTCGCGACTGAGCATGTGCAGAACAAGCCCCCAGCCCTCCACGTGCACTCAGCGTATGCACGGGATGTGAACTGGGGGATGAGCCTGTACATGCATCCTTAAGGGTTGCAATGCAACTTTAATCATTTAATAATTTATTTGTGCCGTCATCCTCCCGGTTGTTTCCGTAATCGACTTTTGTGGCCGTTAAAGTGTCAACATGTGCACTTCAAAGGGTTATCAGGACTGAAGGGAGACCTCTTTAGCTCAGGTGTGTGGTAATGTGTCAGGTTTGCGTTATAATCAATCAATCAAACTTTATTTATATAGCACCTTTCATACATAAAAATAGCAACTCAAGGTGCTTTACAGAGAGTAAAATCCCCCAGAACCCCAAACCAAGAGCAGCAAGCCCACCCCCACCCCTTCCCATCAAACACACACACAACACACGTTTTAATTGTGAAATTGTTTTTTTTCTTCACCCCCCCATGAATGCTGACACATCCGATTTTGCTTCAATCCTTATGGTGCAGGGCTGAAATTCAGCAGCTGTTTTTAAGGAGACCATATATTTTATTGTAATTTATCATTTTTTATATTTCATTTTATTATTTTATCTCATATTTATTTTTATTTTATTTATCAGTTATTTAGATTAAAGGTGTACTTCAGAGTTGTAGTTAACAGGTCTTTTTGTGATTTCTGTAATGTTATTTGTGGTGTAATTTGTTTTACTTGCAGCTGTTAAGCATTTCCCCTCACAGCAGCAGTAAAGCTGACATTAGTATGCTATTTAAATGTACAGGAAAGACTTTTTTATTTCCAGGGAGACTGCATTACGCTTCAGTGAACTTATTCTCTTCAACAGGACACAAAATGACTGTGCTTGCCAGCTGTGGCATAATTTTTTCAACATCTAGAGATCTGTGTTTACATGCTAACTGAATGTGAGACGAGCATGAAACAGATGCACGAAGCTTATCAGGGTCTGGAGTTTATCTTTGGTACAAAGTGAGCCACCTCTACGCACTTTTTTTCAAGCTTTCCTCGCCCTCCTTCGTCCCCACCATCAAACAAAATTTTACCACAGTGGAATCACAGCTTGAGACTGTCACCAAAGGAACTGGCTCACAACACCGTTCAGGAGATATTTTCTCTGTTTTTCACAGTGCGAAAACACATAATAAAAAAATGCATGCAGACATTTCCCTCAGAGCATAGCCAGCAGGAATGTAAGATAAGAATCATTGTATTTGGTGGTTTGATTGAAAAGAGCCAGACTGACAAATCCATAACGTTTCACACCTGTGTGAGCCCGTTGGCAGGAAATTCATTAAGTTTACACCATTTAACTGTGAGTCACCTCTGCAGTTCACAGATCTGTCAACGGAGACGGGCTTTGGCATTTTCCTGCAGAAACCGCCGCCTTGTTTACACCTTGCTTTTTCTGATTGTTGTTACGAGACTATGGAGCCTGAGAGAAGATTTCATGAGATACAGTTTGGTTTATCCATTTTATTTAACCCCCTTAAACAACAAACAAAAAATAAAATACCAATCTATTTTTTTTAAAGCCTTTTATTTATTCTCTTTTCTAAAACCAAAAGAAGCTGGTTTTACCTGTGCTACCACTGAAGCCGGAAAGAAATTGTTTGGATGTCTGTGAGAGGTATTCAGGTTAATAAAATATAAATTCTTTAGACCAAATTTAACTAGGCTTATTGGGGAAAAACAGTCACTTAAAGTGTTAAACTCCTAAAATCCATCCATCACAATCCATCACAGGCTGTTTTCAAAACCTCATACTACACTAGATTTTGACTAGCATGTAGCATGCTAGCGTTTTAATGGTACAGCATTTTTACCCGTGTTAACTCCGGTTCTGATTCTGTGCTGTGGATAACTGGTTCTGAATTTGTTACGGTATTAACTTTGATTCTGGCCCTGTGCTGGGGTTAACTCTGGTTCTGGTTCTTACGCTGGTTCTGATTCTGGCTCTGTGCTGGGGTTAACTCTGGTTCTGGTTCTGGCTCTGTGCTGGGGTTAACTCTGGTTCTGGTTCTTACTCTGGTTCTGGTTCTGGCTCTGTGCTGGGGTTAACTCTGGTTCTGGTTGTGGCTCTGGTTCTGGCTCTGTGCTGGGGTTAACTCTGGTTCTGGTTCTTACTCTGGTTCTGGCTCTGTGCTGGGGTTAACTCTGGTTCTGGTTCATACTCTGGTTCTGGTTCTGGCTCTGTGCTGGGGTTAACTCTGGTTCTGGTTCTGGCTCTGGTTCTGGCTCTGTGCTGGGGTTAACTCTGGTTCTGGTTCTTACTCTGGTTCTGGCTCTGTGCTGGGGTTAACTCTGGTTCTGGTTCTTACTCTGGTTCTGGTTCTGTGCTGGGGTTAACTCTGGTTCTGGTTCTTACTCTGGTTCTGGTTCTGGCTCTGTGCTGGGGTTAACTCTGGTTCTGGCTCTGTGCTGGGGTTAACTCTGGTTCTGGTTCTTACTCTGGTTCTGGTTCTGGCTCTGTGCTGGGGTTAACTCTGGAGCCGCTGGAGCAGATTGTCCAGACTGCAGTCAAATAAACTATAAATAAAAATAATAAACAAAATGAAGACATCAGATATGTTTTGTGTTCTTGAACTACTGTTATATGAATATGAATAATACATGAGACAATAAAAAAAGTTCCAGTGCATCACATTACATTATGGGATGCAGAGTGTGACAGACTGGCGGGTCACATACTGGAGATTTTTTCTGAGAAGGTAATTTTCACTTCCCTCAGATTTGGCAAGCGTCCACTTATTCCATACTACAACTTGGCAAAACCAAGATTATTTTTAAAAAATGTGGTTTCCTAAAAGCCACCATCTTCATCTTTCTGCTTCATGCATCGTTTTCCTGAACATGAGGGTTTTTTCTTTTTCTTTTTATTGAACCTTTTCAATTATACCTCCAGATTAAAGGTATGGGATACATTTGATCGATGGCAGCATTGTAGTCAGTCTTGAAATTTAGCAATTACTGTACTTGTTATATACACTATTATTCAGACTAGACTGAAAGGACATATTATATTTCTTACAGTTTTAAAGTTTTCTATGCCTTGATGAAGATGAATGAAGAATGAGGATGATGATAAATGAATACACAGTTTATTTCAGGATGCAGTGCTTTAGGTGAAACTGTGAAACATTGATGACTCTTGATTGTCCCACACAGACATGTGGAGATCCAGCCGAGTCCAGTTCTTGTGTCATGTGGCATGTCTCAGCCTTTTCTCCCTGTTTCCTATAAGAATCATTGTACTACTATTGGCTTCGGCCAATAGTAGATGGATCAACTGAAGGTCCAGATGCATCTCTCTGGTCCTGATTCAGGTCTTTGCTGGATTTGTTCCTATTTTTATCAGAACATCATTTTCAGATCATGTTAATCAGCTGTAGATAGTTTTAAAGTCCTGACTCTTATTCTGTCCAGTTTCTGTACACCATGCTGAGATATGCCAAGTTTCCAGCTAACAGCTCTTTCAGAATCACCTTGTTGCTGCTAAAATCCTGTTTTCTGTCTGTCAAACTGTCTGATCTTTGCCCCTTTTTTTACAGATGCAACAAAAGAAATGAGGAAAACAAAATGTGTCGACATATTTATGCATTCATTTATTAATTTTCTGTAGCGCTTATTCATCTTTAGGATCGCAGGAAAACAGCCTGGCTGCTGGGAAGAGAAATATTAAGAAATGAGAGTGGGCTCTGGACTCCATCGCAGTACAGTCTGCTCAGTTAGTAGAACAGCAGCGGCTACAACACCTCCACATATGGTGCAGGCCAAATACTGACCCCCTATCTAAATATCCTAATGCAGTAAGACAACTCCCACCCCTGCATATCTTGTACCCCCAATGCCAAAATCCAGCCAGCAGCTTGTTGCTATGGTAACAGCCTAAAAGTGTTATATCAGCGGTAGTGGAGCAGGGCAGAGTCTTTCCTTTACGATTCTCTCCAGATTCTCCGTTGGAGCGTATGGAGCTTCACCCCACCAACTGAAAGATTCTCATCCCTTAACTCTAGAGAAGTGACATCACTGATGATGAGGCAGATGATGAAGAAGCAGCTTTGTGAAAGATGAGCGATTACGGTTGCGGAACAGTGAATTTTATCAACACATTTTGTTTTCTGAGCATTTGAGACAGTTTGTGTTTGTTTGTTTGGAGCAAACAGAGAGGCTGTTTTTGAGCTCTCATTAGGCCAGAAAGGAAGTCAGTACGTGATTAGTTCTGATGTACGACTAAAATATTCAGCAGCGAGTGACTTTAGCTTTCCAGTGTTTGATGCGAGAGATCAGCAATGCATGGGACAGAACGTGTCAATGGGATCGGAGGGAGGGAGGGGGGGCTTTTGGCTGCAGGTTTTCCAGTTTAACAGCTGAGATTGTAGGAATTCCCCAGTGACTCTCATGCATTACTCCACCTTTTCCACCCCAACTCCATGCTGGGTATAAATAAATATGAAAGACGGAGCGAGTGAGGGGGTGTTAAGTAAAGATGTTGAGAGTGGGTGCCCGCTGGGATATGTACAGTAGATGTGTGAAAAGAGAGTTCCAGGTCAAGAGACCAACATGTGCACGTGCACAGCCCTCTCACTTCGCCTCCTCTTCCTCTGTACACACATATCTATCCCACACTCATGCTGCTGTGACCTCAGTAATGCGGAAATTATGAGCCCAGTAAACAAACTTTATTAATCAACAATAAATTGGATTGTTTTGATGGACCAGTGACAAGAAAACCACTATTATATAATTCTCTTAGGTCAAGCCTGCATTGTAAATAAACATTAGCATATTCATTGTGGTTGAGTGTGTGGGTGAGCGGTGCAAATGCACACGGTATGTGTGCACAGGAAAACATCACACCCACAGGTGTGATTACACTGGTGCAACGATCCTGATGTGAAGGTTGTAGTAATGTGATTGACAGAGAAGTCATTAAAATGTTGTTTCTCTAAAAGAAATGGCTGATTCAACATTTTTTCTGTTGTTTTGGTTTCTGCTGCTTAGTTTTATTAGATCAACTTGTTTTATTTGGTTTATCCTGGTTTTCTGGTTCATTGTTTTTGTTGGTATTTCCCTCCTTTATACAGTATCTGGGTTTAATTTAGCAGAGTCACCTCTCTTGGATTCCTCAGCCATGTTTGGTTTGTTGCTGCCACTTTTAGCTCTGCATTTGAAATGAATGTTTTATGGATTTTATGCCTCTGCAGCACTTTTAGCTTTGTTTACAAAGGTTTGAATTTTGCTTACCTGCCAGTGCCAGGGCCTGTAATCTGCATTAGGGTCTGACACAACACATGATCTGACTGATGTGATAGAAGCAGCTTACACCTGCAGATG
Source organism: Melanotaenia parkinsoni (assembly GCA_036919975.1). NCBI lineage: Eukaryota > Metazoa > Chordata > Actinopteri > Atheriniformes > Melanotaeniidae > Melanotaenia > Melanotaenia parkinsoni. The sequence goes on along the minus strand of JBAFTA010000005.1, from coordinate 33,124,081 downwards.
AAGCCTGTATCTGTTAGTTCATGTGAGCACAAAACATTAATTTTCCAAATCCTACTTGTTTAACCCTTCTTGAGCCCGACTCAAGAAAAAAATAGCAGAAAATTCTAAATGTTCTAATCTAAAATCTTTATTTGACCCCCAAATAATTTGCATATGTGTTTGGTTTATTATGGTTTTATAGTCAGAATTATTGTAGTGCATAAGGTATCCACCAGGGGGTAATAGGCGATCATCAGGTAGGGCATGGGAACCGACGTCACTGCGCAGTGCATTCTGGAATGTAAACAATAAACTGGCGCCATTTTCTGAGGCCACAGAGAAAAACATGACCATTGCAGATCAGTAAGTATCTAAACAACCATTATGTTGAAAGTTAGAAAAAAAGAACGTGTGTGCTAGGGATAAGGAGATGTTATACAGAAAAGATTGCATCGATTGGAGATAATGTTCCATATTGAAATGTCGGCTAAAGAGTTGACAATTGACAAACCCCGATCCCTTAGCTCCTCTGACTTTTCCTGACATTATTGTGTATCTGGTCTGTGGTGTGAGCAACTTTACTGAGGCTTAGTTTAGAAATTTTAAGTCTTTGGAGGCTCATGCACAGTTTACAAACCCTCTATTTGTCACTCTACCTGATCTTATATGACAAACAGCCTTACAGGGATTATTAGGAGAATTTGTCAGGCTTCATTCACAGACACAGTGATAAAAATAGCTCTAAAATAGCCCTTGTTCTGGCTGGGTTACATCCGGTTTCTCAGAATAGCTCAATTGAGTGCTGTTTAGGTCCTATTAATTCATTTCACAATGTTTAAACTAGCCTTCCTTGCCTGATTGCTTGCTTTGTTGATTGGTGCTAGTTTAAAAACATGCTGAGGAAACTACTGTTAATTTTCTCGGATATGGAACCAAATAAGCACATAATCGTCTTACTGAGCGAAATTCACACTTAGGCCTGGTACACGCATAAAGATTATCAGGCTGTTTTTGTCACGATTTTGCCCTTCCCGACCAAGGATGGCAAACGCCCGATTATCTTGAGTCTTATAAGATTTTCCTATAAAATTATCATTTGGTCTGACGTGTGTTAAGAGCGAGTTTGTCCCAATAATCGGCTCCAAAACAGGTCTTGTCCAACAATTGGAAGTATTAAACATGTTCAATATTTATAACAAAAATCTTCACGTGTGTGTGGAAAGCCGACAACTCCTGAGTTGTGACTATGTGGATTGTGATGTGGAACAGAATATAACCATGACACAGTGCACCATACTATTCATGAAAAAATGTATTATGAAGCAGAGTTTGCTGTCAGTGGAGATAGTGCCAAGTTGGTTCAGAGAGTTGAAATAAGAGTTTGCGGAGGAGGATAGAAGAAAGGAAGCAGAAGAGATTTAGTGAATGTTTGACAATGCATCAGCCGGCATGATGTGCTTGTGTATCTTTAAAAACTACACAGAGGAGAGAAGAAGGTGCAGCAGAGTTCTGTCAAATAAGGCAAACACAGAAATCTACGTGTCGATTCAGATCACACCTCATCCGCTCACAGTGGTTCCCTTCAAATTGCACGCTAAATTATGCTGGCATGCAAGGATGCAGGCAGGTGGGCGAGCAGGCCGCTCCAACAGGAGAATGAAGCAGGTGGAGGCAGCAAGCTGATGCCTGATTGCTGATTGATACTTTGACTGCTGCTGATTGTGCATCATAGAGGAGAACTGGGGAAGTTGGCGTGATTGCAGGAAGGCAAACAATGAAAATCTCAATGCCCTCATTTGTGTTTTTCTGTGTGTGGCTGCATTTCAGGTTTTTGTGTGCTACAACCAGCAGAACACCATTGTCAGCTGCTAAGGGTTCATCCCAGTGACCCTACTTACAGCTGCACTAATTTCCAAACCACTTAGTGTCTTTCTGTCTACATGATTCACTATTACCCTCTGATTCACCAGTGTGAGGGGATATGATTGACTGTCTGTCAACTTTAGGTAACATCTTTCACTCTGGAAGCCTCGTCACTTCCCCCTTTATTCTTCGCAGCTTACCCAAGAGCACCACTGCTACCAAGACACACATACTTCTACCAGTCTGCAAACATCATGCATAATGCACCATATGTCGGCCTGCGCCCTGCTTGTAGTACATCAAACGTCATCACTAATGGCGAGTGTACTGCCTGGCAGCTGTGGCAGCAGCAGCAGAGTGACTCCTATCAGGTTGAGGCCAGCAGTCAGTTATTTGTTTCTACCTCTCTTTTCTACCACTTACACAAACTCTGCCTCAAGGAAACACTCACTCTGTTGCTATGGAGTTTACAGTCACTCAGATACAGATGAGCACTCTTCCCAGGCACCCGGGCGCGAGCGCTGATATTGAATAAAACAAATCAAAGATGTGAATAAATGCTGGTCGTGTGTTTTGTTCCTGCCTTGTAGACTCTGATAGATTATCTCCTCAACCTGGTGTTGTGATCTAACATTTGTAAGTGGTCAGGGCTCAACATGCATTTTTAAGTAAAGGTGCACTGGAGCACATGGCAAAAAAATTACTATTACCTTAAATAATTTAGGTCCACAACTTTACCCTTAAATTAAATCTAATTAAATCTTATGAAATCTTAGAAAAATCTTAAGCTATTTTTAGTTTAGTTTTTAATTAATACTGAGCAACGATTAATATTTTTAATCAAATTATTCAGTTACTTACAAAATTCAATGATGATTAAAACATTGCAGACTTTTACAATAAAAGTATCTCTATAAAAGCACTTCATGTTAAAAACATTTTAGTTTTGGTAAACACTTTTACTCAGTAACCGTTACATATTTAGTTTATTAGGGACCATATACAGCAGCATTGATCAGAGAAAATATGCTTGGTTTGTGTAATTTCCATCTGCAGTCCCTAAAACAGAAATATTTAAAATATGAAGCACATATACAGAAAATAACATAAGTACATTACATAGGTAAATAAAGTAAAATAGCAGAGAAAAAAAACACATTAATAGTAGTCATTAAAGTAAGCATGTGTTTTCCCTAATTAATAACGAAAAATAAGAAAAATAATAACGATAATCTTAAAAGTCAGCTAATCTACAGTTTGACCATTTCTATGATCAGAGATAAGGCAATGAGATGTACAAAAGTTATTTAATGTCTTTTAAAACTTCTTATAAACTTCATGAAACTTCATATAAAGAGATTTTAACTTTCCGTTGTATTTCCGCAAAAGGATGTCTGGAAGAAGATGGCTCATCGATCACTGACCTGATGTAGATTGGTGTGTTATTACACCACTAAAAGGGAGACTGTTCCAGAGACTGGAAGCCACAACTGAAAAGGCTCCATCATTTCTACCTTTCAGCTTGGATCTAGAAACATCCAGGACTCATTGGTTCATACCGATCAGTGCCCTGGATGGAGTATGAGTTGTAAAAGTTTGGGCAGGTGATACCATGTCAGTTGAGACTTTTAAAAACAAATAATATAATTTTAAGCGGGGTCCTGCAAAAACCTCATCCTTGGCATGATCTTTGACTCTGCCTTTAAATTTGCCAAACAATTTAGCTCAGTTCTCAATAAAACAGGCCAAATAGCACTGTCGTAACCATCTAATAAGCTGGATTGCCCAAAATTATTTCTGTTTGTTTAAAGTAAGGAAATTGAACTCTGTCTATTATTTCATACCTTCAGCCAAGCATGGATGAAAATATGGCTGTTTTAAGTGGAATATAGATCAGTGAATCATCTGCAAACAATAAGAAGTGATGTTATGCTTTCAGAATTAGTAGCATCCCTCTCTTTTTAATGATCTAGTGGCTTTTAATTGGTAGTTGATTGAAAAGGGGGCCAGACACAGAGTGGGGAATGACATGCAGCAAAGGGTCCTAGGCTATCAAACCCGGGTCCGCTGCATGGAGGAACTGTGGCCTCTGTGGGTGGCTGCTCAACCAGTTGAGCTAAAGGCCCCTTTAGTATTCCTTACCCATACTCTGCATAGACCAAAAACTGCAGTATTATTCTGCCCTTTTCCTCAATTGTATGTAGCCTTAGTGAAATTGTGTGTATATGGTGTGTACTGGTCCACGAAGGGACAGCACAACATGCTCATTTTCAGTCCTGTGTTTACAGCTTTTTTATAGTAACGGATTTAAGAAGGGTGGTCTTTGCGCTCAACATCTCACTTCGCACAATTTTGCACCACCATGTAAACATAAATTTTGACACATTGCATTCAGTAACCCTTGAATCATGAAAGGGCTGTATCTGAAAGCATGCAGTAATCTAAGAACTCAAAACGAGCACAAATCAAACTGGCAATTTTGATTTGATCAAATATTTGCATTTACCTCATCTGCAGTTCAGCAACCAACAGTTAATGATTCCTTGTAGCAAGTCACATTTGGACAGGTTTGGGTTTCTAAAACCCTGACCAACAGATAGGAAACTGAAGTAAGGTAACAGCCAGCTGGCTCACATTTAGGCTCCAAAAACCTCAGATTTCATCAGTTCACTCCTCTGTTTTTTAAGTTTTTAAGGCTTATGCTTATGTGGCGATACGGGGTCGTGCAAGGGTTGGACAACGCCACCCCGGGGCTTCCACCCGAGGAAATAAACCCCGGTGGTAATTCTTACCACCAGGTACCTAGGTTCCGAATGCACGAGGCAGAGACAGCACTTCCAATAAACCAATGAATTTATTAAACAAAGAAATATTCGTTAAAATAACCA
>JBAFTA010000005.1:33106223-33119251 GCA_036919975.1 Melanotaenia parkinsoni | reverse complement strand
ATATCCTCGACCTACTCAGTGATTGGCCGACCAACACATACGGCAATCAATGAACCCCCGTGTATCCTGCTACACTTAGAAATGCTGCTTATACAAGGGATATTTCACCAACTGTAATGGTGCCAATGGGTGGAGCTGTTCTGTGTTCCTATATATTCCACATCCAGTGGAATATGCTCTGTAGTTTTTGTTGCTTGATGCTCCTCTTCATGGTGCTCCACACCTTTTCTATTAGCCCACGAGCTCATAAGATTAACTTGCCTGTGTTTTTCTCTTCCAGAGAACTCTGAACTGTTTTGTTAATATAGTTAATAAACATAGCTTCCTTGTGTACTACAGTTTCATGTTATATTTCTGCACTGTTTTAAGTGAAAATGGTTCTCCAATGTCCTCCTGAGCCCATGTGACTGTACTGATCATGACACTTTCTCTTGTACTGCTGCCTGAGGGGTTGAAGCTCATTCAGCATTAGTTTTTCTCCTTGACCTTCCTCCTGCTCTGTTTTTTTTCTTCTTTTTTTCATATATAGTTTTCCATTTCACTAAAGTGTCTTTTGATTGGTGACCCCTGAATGCACAATACCCTACCCATTGGTGAGGAAACTACTGCAGCTCTTATTAAAATAGAAAACTTTGATAAGCACATTACTTTTCGAGCATAACATTGCTTCAAATCCAGTCGTACATGCTTGCAGCATTAGTTTCAGAATATTAAGGTGATTATCATCATTTCTGTTCATAACTTTTATAGAGATAATTTCTGCACACAGACAAGGAATTGAGGGAATCCGTTCAGTGGCCTCAGGATTTGGCCTCTGCTTTTTGCAGATAATGTGGTTATGTTGGCTTCATTGAGCCATGATCTCAGAATAGAGTCGCTGCTCCTCCACATCCAGAGGAGCCAAATGATGTGGCTCAGGCATCTGGTTAGGATGCCCCCTGGACTCCCTGGTGAGGTGTTTCTCTGCCTAAGCAGGGAAACCCAGTCGTCGCTCTCCCCGACCACATTCACCAGCTCATCCGGAGGGATCCCGAGGCGTTCCCAGGCCAGCCGAGAGATGTAGTCTGTCCAGCGTGTCCTGGGTCTTCCACAAGGCCTCTTTCTGGTGGGACGTGCCCGGAACACCTCACCAGGGAGGCCTCCAGGAGGCATGCTAACCAGATGCCCGAGCCACCTCATCTGGCTCCTCTCGATGTGGAGGAGCAGTGACTCTACTCGGAGCCCCTCCAAGATCACCGAGCTTCTCACCCTATCTCTAAGGGAGAGCCCGGCCACCCTGCGAAGAAAACTCATTTCAACTGCTTGTATTCACAGTCTTGTTCTTTCGGTCACTACCCATAGCTCGTGACCATAGGTGAGAGTGGGAATGTAGATCGACTGGTAAATCGAGAGCTTTGCCTTTTTGGCTCAGCTCCTTCTTCACCACGACAGACCAATGTAGCGTCCGCATCACTGCAGATGCGGCACCGATCAGCCTGTCAATCTCCCGCTCCATCCATCCCTCACTTGAGAACAAGACCCTGAGATACGTGTATTCCTCCTCTTGGGGCAGGACACTATTGCAGACCCGGAGAGAGCACTCCACCCTTTTCCGGCTGAGGACCATGGTCTTGAATTTGGAGGTGCTGATTCTCATCCCAGCCGCTTCACACTCGGCTGCAAATCGCTCCAGTGAGAGCTGAAGATAACGGTCCGATGAAGCCAACAGAACCACATCATCCGCAAAGAGCAGAGACCCAGTCCTGAGGCCACCAAACCGGATCCCCTCAACACCTCAGCTGCACCTAGAAATTCTGTCCATAAAAGCTATGAACAGAATCTGTGACAAAGGGCAGCCTTGGCGGAGTCCAACCCACACTGGAAACTATTCTGATTTACTGCCTGCAATGTGGACCAAGCTCTGACACCGGTCGTACAGGGACCGGACAGCTCGTACATGCAGGTTCGGCACTCCATACTCCTGGAGTACCCCCCACAGGAGTCCCCGGGGGAAACGGTCGAATGCCTTCTCCAAATCCACAGTCTGAGGTTCGACTGTCCAACGGACCCTCCCCTCCAGCACAACACAGTGTTGACGGAGCACTGCTTTCCCCTCCTGAGCCACTGGATGGTGGACCAGAATCTCCTCGAAGCCGTCCGGAAGTCATTCTCCATGGCCTCTCCGAACTCCTCCCATGCCCGAGTTTTTGCCTTAGTGACTGCCGAAGCTGTGCTCCGCTTAGCCCGCCGATACCCATCAGCTGCCTCTGGAGTCCCACAGGCCAAAAAGGCCCAATAGAACTCCTTCTTCAGCTTGACAGCATCCCTTACTGCTGGCGTCCACCAACAAGTTCGGGGGTTACCGCCACAACAGGCACCGGCTCCCTTACGGCCACAGCTGCGGCTGGCCGCCTCGACAATAGAGGCACGGAACACAGCCCACTCTGACTCAATGTCCCCCGCCTCACCCGGGACATGCTTGAAGCTTTGTTGGAGATGGGAGTTGAAACTCTTTCTGACAGGGGACTCAGCCAGACGTTCCCAGCAGACCCTCACAACACGCTTGGGTCTGCCAGGCCTGACCGGCATCCTCCCCCACCATCTGTGCCAACTCATCACCAGGTGGTGATCAGTTGATAGCTCCGCCCCTCTCTTCACCCGACTGTCCAGAACATGCGGCCGCAAGTCTGACGATACAACTACAAAGTCGATCATTGAACTGCTGCCTAGAGTGTCCTGGTGCTAAGTGCACATGTGGGCACTCTTATGCCTGAACAAGGTGTTCGTTATGGACAGTCCATGACGAGCACAGAAGTCCAACAACAAAACACCACTCTGATTCAGATCGGGGGACCATTCCTCCCAATCACGCCCCTCCAAGTCTTGCTGCTATTGCCCACGTGAGCATTGAAGTCACCCAGCAGAACGAGGGAGTCCCCGGAAGGAGTGCTCTCCAACACCCCCTCCAAGGACTCCAAAAAGGGTGGGTACTCTGAACTGCTGTTTGGTGCGTAAGCACAAACAACAGCCAGGACCCATCCGCCCATCCGAAGGCAGAGGGAGGCTACCCTTTTGTCCACCGGTGTAAACCCCACCATACAGGGGCCAAGTCGGGGGGCAATGAGCATGCCCACACCTGCTCACCGCCTCTCACCGGGAGCAACTCCAGAATGGAGGAGGGTCAAGCCCCTATCAAGGACAGTGGTTCCAGACCCCAAGCTGTCGAGGTGAGTCCAACTATATCTAGCCAGTACCGCTCAACCTTGCGCACCAGCTCAGGCTCCTTCCCCGCCAGAGAGGTGACATTCCACGTCCCCAGAGCTAGCTTTTGCAGCCGAGGATGAGACCGCCAGGGTCCCCGCCTCTGGCAGCCTCCCAGCTCACACTGCACCCAACCCCTATGGACCCTCCTGCAGGCTGCAGGTGGTGAGCCCACGGGAGGGGAGGCTCATGTCACCCTTTCGGGCTGAGCCCGACCTCCGTGCCCCACCTCCAGACCTGGCTCCAGAGGGAGGCTCCGGTGATCCACATCCGGGCAAGGGAAACCCTTGTCCTTGCTTTGTCATCATCATAGGGGGGATTTGATCCGAACTTCATCTGGTCCCTCCCCTAGACACCTGTTTGCCAAGGGTGACCCTACCAGGGGCATGAAGCCCCCAACAACATAGCTGCTAGGATAGTCAGGACGCACAAACTCCTCCACCACGATAAGGTGGCGGCTCAGGGAGGAGGAAGATAACTACTCAGAATAGTAAACAAGTCATTACGTTTGTTTTCATCTTACTGGCTTCTCAAACAATCTCCATTAAGTTGTCTGAAAAAATATAATCACTTTAAATTCTATGGTTTTGTGTATAATCTGGTGTAACACGCCTCACTTAGCATGTTATATGTTAAAGTTCCCGACAGTAAGGTGAGGCAGATTTATTTATGAAGCACATTTCAGACATAAGGCAACTCGATGTGCTGTACATGGTCAGAAGAAACATTCAGGAAGAAGAATACATACACCATAGTTACATAATTTATACATATTTATGCAGTGCATTTTGAAGAAAATGGATTCCAAAAGAAAAAATAGCTTAATTAAAAGCAGTGGCAAAAAAATTAAAAATTAAAAAGTTGTAAGACCTGATTTAAAAAAACTAAAGTTCTGAGCAGACTTCAGGTTTTATGGTAGGAGAAGAAAGCAAACTTGACCCAGGTGATCTGGCTCCTTTGGCATCATTCAGGGTTGATCTATTGTTTTTAACATTAAGACAGTATTTCTCCATTTCTTAGATAGCTTTGCTGTTACTGTTAAGTCACTGACTCTGGTCTTCCTTTTCTTGTTTATTTAGTTCCGACACCATGAATAAGTTTTAAATTAGTACAGAAAGGAGATCACACCCTCATGTGAGCAAATTCCTCAATATTTTGCTTTTACAGCAGATTCTTATTGTCAGATTTAATTTTTCTGTCCACGTTTTCCACATCATGGAAATCACAATAAAGTCAAATAGAAGACAGTAATCTACACTTTAGTGACCATGAGGCAGGATTACTGTAATGCACTTTATGTTGGTGTTAGTGGGTCCAACCTCACTCCACCGACTGCTGATTTTTTTTAGGGTTCATTTTGAAATTCTTTTATTTGCTTTTAAGTCTCTAAATTCAGATGAAGTTGAAGGTAAAGTTAGACTCTTTAGAGTCTAAAGGGTCTAACTTCACCCTAAATATGAGTTATTACATACTTATTACCCCACCTGCTCCATCATGTCAGCCAATCAGCTGCTCTTGAGTCTCTAAGACGGAGAGGAAACTCACATCCGTGCTGTTGCTGCCCCTAAACAGTGGAATAACCAGCCACTCCACATCAGACAGGCCTCTTCTCTGTCTGATTTTAACTCTCTTCTAAAAACCTATGTTTTCTCTGTGGCCTTTGATACCTCATTTATTCATTTGTTTATTTTACTGTCTATGTTTATACTTTTATGTTTTTTATTCTTCATGGCAAGTGTTATGTTAATTATTTATTATGCCTCTGTGGTTGTTTTAGATTCCTAACAAATAAAGTTGGACCGGATTGGATGTATTAACGTTTTATATGTTATTTGTGGGAAAATCGCTGTTTGTTATGATTGGTGAAATTGCTTTGTTTCATGACAGCTCAAGCAACAGGATAAAGCAGCTTTAGAAAATAAATGAATGTGTGGATTTACATTATACATATAATATTAACCATTAACCCTTTAGCTTTCATAGTTTTGCCTCAGATTTAGTGGCTGTTGCAGCTGAGTTTTTAATGGAGCTTCAGCAGGTGTCAGTCTAGTAAATGTTTGATGGTTATAAATATGAGTGAAAATCTTTCTGAGGGAAGACGCACTTACTAACGAGCATTTTTAAATAAAGAAAAACAGCGCAGCCACCTCCCTCATTCTCACAGCTCTGCTGTTGAGAAATCCAGGCCATAAGAGAAAACCACCGGACAGTTTGGGAACGGGTTTAACGAACAGCATGTTTATGTTCCAGTATAGCACAGCAAGCATGTGTTTCTGATTCAGGTTTAGCGAGAGCAAGGGGCGGTGAAGTGGAACCTGTCGGTGTTGATGTGTGTAAAACAACTTGTTTACATGAAGGTTCAGTGGGTTTTTTCTTGGTGGGAGTGTGTGGCTCTGCATCCCATCCCCACATATTTATTAGTTCTTTTGGGTCTCTGGGCTTCATGCTCGTTGGAAAAGTATTTAACAGTTTGGGTTTTATCTGCCCTCCGGTGACTTCTGCAGACAGTGACTTTTTTAAGGATCATATCAGAAGAATATCAGCATCCCCAGTGACTTTCCAGATTTTGTGCTTGTGTTTCTTTCCTGTGCACTGAGCCCAAATCACTCTGCTTCTTCTTTCCCTTCACACACCAGCCTGGCATTTTGGCTGGATGGAGACGAAGCTAGCTCACACTGGCTTGCAGCAGTAAATATTAAACACATCCAGCTGTCGCTGTGAGATGGCTGTGGCTTTTTACAGCCTGTTCTGCATTGTGTTAGGCTTAAGAAGTTATAGCAGTAGAACATAGTGCAGGAGAGACTGCAGCCACTCAAACACAGCGAGATACTGTAGATGCAAATAGGTCAACAGAGTACAAAAAGTTGGAGGAGTGGGTGAAAACAGTGGGAGCGTGAACTATTCTTTCTGCTCGTTTTTTCTTTGCTACACAGTGAGAAGGAGATGGAAATAAAATGACATGTAGGTGGAATGATAAAGTACTCAAGCTCTCCTTACTCATATACTGATTTATTCATTCAGTCTTTCACCTACTTATGGTTATCTCACCTTCCTCTGGGATTTTAAATGATAGAGCTAAGTGCATTGTTGCTAAGTGCGGTCTCTTGCTCACATCTAAAATGCTGTAAAATTAACAATCTGTGTAAACTTTGTAATTCTGTTGCATTAAATTTAGTTGAATCACAATGGTGAATATTTAAAGCATGGTTCAGAAACAAGAATCACTTATTTATATTTCATGACATTTACATTTATCACTGACTTTTTAAATCCAAACAGTGGGATTTCAAGTAGAGCTGATAAAGAAATCTAGTCATTGCGAGCTTGGCATGACAGGGAGTTGAGTGTGTAAGAGTATGAATGATTAGGTGTGTTTTTAATTTGGTTAGGTTGTAAACCTGGGTATGTGATGGCTTATTTTTAATTTAAAAATGGGTGTTATTATGTAAAGCACTTAGTGCCGCTTTTTGGGTATAAACAGTGCTATATAATTAAAATTTGATATGAGGTTCCTTCCACTTTTATACCCGCAGTGTGGGGTCATGTGAACCTGCAGTCTATCTCAGCAGCTACCAGGTGAGAGGCAGGATACACCCTGGACAGGTCACCAGTCCATCACAGGCCCAACACAGAGACAGGCAGGGATGGGCAACTCTGGTCCTTGAGTGGAGATGTTTCCCACTTTTCAACACACCTGATTCATTGTGCAGAACTTGACAACAAGCTGTTGGATCCATTTGATTTTAATCAGATGTGTTGAAGCAAAGAAATTTCTAAAACCTGAACCAGAGTAGCCCATTCCTGGTTTTGAGTGACCAATAACATGCATGTCTTTGGACTGTGGGTGGAAGCTTGAATACCCGAGCACACATACATGGGGAGAACATGAAAACTCCAGAAGAAACAAGCTTGAACCGGGAACCCTCTTTCTGTGAAGCAGCAGTGCAACCAACACACAACCTTGGAGCTTTTCCATGTTACATTTGACATTTTTGTGCTGCTCACTGGATATTTTCTTTTCCTCAGACCATTTTCTGTAAACCCTAGAGATGGTTGTGTGTGAAAATCCCAGTAGATCAGCAGTTTATGAAATGAACATGACTAAATATCATTATGTGATATTCAATTTTGGTATAATTCCAGGTACAATAAAGTGATATATAAATACTGACCATTTACCATTTAAATGGGTTGAATTGCTGCCATGTGATATTTGTATTTACAAATAATTGAGCAAAGGTGTCATTTGACTGTTGAGGATGATTCTAAAATAGCTTATTTTGCAATGCATACGCACACAATACTGTAGTGGTGTCACATTCAGCTTAGAGATAAAGAGGAGAGACGACATGCAACAAAGAGCTCTAGGATTTCTAGTATCTGTTTTCTCCATTGTGGTATTTTGTTATTGATTACTCTCTGCATTTTGGTGCCTGAACTTTATTTTTCATGGAAATTTTGCCTCTTTGGTCCTTCTGTTGTTCTGTTTAGTTCATTTCTTGCTAATTGTTTCTGTTCTTTGGGTTTCTTTAATGAAAGTGTTCATCTGCTGGAAGTCTGTGTTTTGGGTATAAGAAGCCTTTTAAAAGTTGTTTCTCCTGTGTTTGTTCAGGGAGTTTGCTCAGATCCCTGTATTTTCTCTTCAGGTTATTTAGATTTTTGTAAACTGTAGACTTCTAAGTAAGAAGTGCAGAAAATGATGTGGTGATGGTTCTCCTTGGGGTTTGGGAAAAAGAGAAAATGAGTCTTGTGTTGGAAGGGAATTGAATTAGCATGCAATGTTCTTGCCATCTTCTATCAGGCAGCATCAATAAAACAATAACACATTATTGGGATTTTCTGCCTACTGTTGCCATTTCTCCCGACATGCTAACAATCTTTAGCCTAAATTTGAGCCTGATGCCTGGTTGACCTTTATCTGTAAGCGCTGCAGCATGTAGCAGATGTTAGCAGTGGCCCGTGAATGGGCTCCTGATCTGTGTGGGAGGAAGATGATGACAGCAGCAGCTTGATGCTCAAAGGGCGAGAAGCAGAAGTTCCTCTGCGCTTCCTGGCAGCCGAACACCCATCACTGCTTTCAGCAATCCAGAAAGGCCTGATAGCCTCTCAACTCAGATCTCTTCTACTCTCCATTCCCATGCTGAGAAATTTTTGTCAAACTCCCACCATCATCTTTCTCTTCTTCCCTCTTCATCCCACTTGCAGTACCCTAAATATGCCTGGCTCTATTTTTACTGTGCGCTCTCCTCTTTGCCCTCGCTTTGTCCTCCTACCGCTTTCCATCTCGTCTCTCTGAGGAAGCGTGTTCATGTACAGTCCTTGGCAGGACACGATTAGGCCATCACACACCTGGGTGAGGTGCTCGCTGGGCAGGGCTGCTTGTCGGTACACATGAGTTCAATGGGTTTCTGTTCTCGTGGTTCTGACCTCCCTGCTGGACACATGGAAACAAGTTGCCTGTACGTGCTCTGTCCAAATCACAACCAGACATATATACACTGTTTATGAACTGTTCTAACTGCAGGTTTCTGTCTCTTGCAGCTCTGCACGAGTTCCCTACCGACCTGTTCACACACAAAGAGAGAACCGAGGGAGCTGTGGCACTGCATGTCCTGTGTGTAAGTTAACCCGACAGCTTTTTCTTCACCAACAACACATGAGTGCACACATGGTGTCAATGTGCAGCAAGACAGCAGCTGAAAGGCTGCAGGAGCCTTTATGCCAGCAACTCTTTAAGCTCATCTAATAGGTCAGGATCTCATCCTTTCTTTCTCTGTGAGTCACCCACTGATCAACTCCTTTTTCTTTTGGTTAGTCAAGTAAATGACACACTTACCGATATGTAACCGACTCCACAAGGCAGCTGCATTCTGAAGTCTGTTAGATTATTAAAAGGAGCCTCAGAAGGTGCCAGGTAAAACACGGAAAGTTCATAGGGTGAGAAAAAAAGCACAAACTTTGGAACTAAGAGCAAACATATCAAAGAAATAATTTTTGACAGATTCAGTTTTTGAAGTCAAAGGGGAGTCACACCGGCCGGGCATTGGCACATTGTCGGTTCTAGAGCCTGTTCCTTTTTATTTTGTTTTTTCATTTTTCTTTTGTTTTTAAAGCTAAATTATGCTTCTTGTATTCTGTAAAGCACTTCACCCGGTCATTGAATTGTGCTACACAAATAAACTTGCTTTGCCTAGAGCCTAATTTTGAGCCAGCCAATGCATTCACACTGAAAACAAGTTGGTTCTGAACCTGAACAGTTGGCTCTCAACTGGCAACAAAAAATACTGGTTAAACCTTTTTCTAAACTCAACCCTGCACAGCCATAGCTGCAAAACCTTCATCTAAGAGTAAAGCTTGGTAACATTTATTTCTTTTTTTTTGCTTTTCACAACATATACAGATTCCCAATATGTATCATTTATTACTTGAGAACATAAATGTACCTTTCAGGCCCTCAGGTGGGTATATGGTTACCCTAAGGTCAAGTTCTGAGCCCTAGTGGGAATGTAAGTTCAGATTGTACCCTGGAGGACAGAAATGTACTTCTTCTGTACCCCTGTTTTTCTAAGATTCTGGCAACCTCTGCATCCAGCTGCAGATTTTCCTTGTTACTGCTAATTAGACCAAGCTTTTACACATTAAACATACCAAAAAAAGGCTAAATTAAAATTAAACTAAAATAGTAGAAAAGGGCTCCATATGAATGTGCTGGCAGGACTTTCTCCACCTGCAGCTGCTCCTCTTCACCGATAATCAGGCACGACGAATGTTAAGTCACTGCTTTAAAATCAGAATGAAAAACACATTAAAAAGTTGGAGGGAAATTAAAGCAAAATAACACAAATTCATGAACAGATGCTGCGTCACCCCATGGCTTATGTTATAAAGCTGCTTTAGCTCCAGAATTTGGGCTTTCAAATTCAAACAGGTTGTCATTGTCAGCGACTCACGACATGCCATGACTTTTTCTGGTGTTAAACCAAGCTCAAGCACTTTATCTCAAAATTTTTATGTTCTTAGCTGCTTTTCTTCTTACTGCTGATGTCCACTTTAACTCAGGAAATCACAGCTCTCGTCATCAGAAAAAAACAAATTTCTGCTATAAAAGCTTAAATGCAGCTTCAGATTTACAGACTTCCTGGATTGTGCTCACATTTAAAACATATGCAAAAACAGACAACTTGCATGCATGTTCACAGATGCTCACACCTCCCCGCAATGGGCCTGAAATACTGATGAAGGCTGTTGTTTTCCCCACCCCTCATCTCAACCTTAAATCCAGATTAAGACCAGTTATTAGGATCACATGCGACTTTTGATCTTTTGCTTGCAGCGAGTTGACAAATGTCCACCCCGGCAGCTGATTTCTTCCAGCCTGTGGCAGTTTGACACAGAGTGTAATTCAGTGTGTGGGCTCAATGTGAGAGGTTCATCTCGCTTTCACCTGCTTTAAAAAAAAAACAAAAAAACGCTGCTCAGTGAAATGTGACTCATGGCTGAACACAGAAATAAAAAATATTTCTTCTCCGTGTCAGCATCACTGTAAGATGGGTTTAAAAAGTCTGTTTCCACAAAGTGAAAGAAAATCTGTGTCTCGTCTTTGTTTTACACACTTCCTGCCGCATTTTCTCTCTTGATCTTCTCTATGTTCGTTCATATTTGCTGCCAAGAAAAAGTCCACGTGTGTTTATGTAATAATGCATAGGAAGATGACAGAAAGCGCTAATGTGTAAAAATGAAAGGCTCATTGCCCACGAGATTATTGTCACAGATGTTAATAGTTGTTATATAATATATGGTAATTTTGTAGCTGACCAAAAGATAAACATCAATTTTCTGAAGCAAGAAGTTGAAGGAATTTTAGATGAGCATAATTAAATAAACTTTTTTTAAACCTGTGCCATCACCATGGCAACTAATGCTAAAAAAAACCTAACCATAAGCATTAGATATGGTCATGATCTGTGGGTTTGAATTTCTTTTTGCACCAAATTGGAAACAAACGCTGTTTTTCCCTTAAAAACCCTTAAAACTCCATTAGATCTCCATCACCCCCGAGTGTTATCACTTATATTGTCAACAGTTTCTTAGGAACAATGTTGTGTAGCTCTGTGGGGTAAATTGTGACGAATAGCTTATCATTTAAATGATCTACAGAAGTTTTCCAGGCATTTTTCTTCCCTCCAGGAGGTTTACAGTCCCACCGCTAAATGTAATGTTTATTCAGAGACTCTAGGAGGTAAATCCACAATGAGTGATCCATTATAACCCCATTATTTATCACATTTTCATCATTAAAAAAATCTTTAAGGTTTAATCACACAATTTTACCCCATGACAAAAGCAAAGAATTTATCTGAATTTATCAAATAATTTAATGAAAAATTGACAAGATAATTTTACAAAACAAAGAGATTAAAAAAAAACATTCAGTGTTTTTCCTTTTTTTAAAGTTTAAATTGTGTTTTCCTGGTTTGATATCATTTAAAAGAAACTCACTTGGTTTTCAGAATTCATCAGATTATTCATTTTTTCTGAAATGACAAGACAACCCCCCCACCACACGTACACACGCACACACACACACACAAATTGTTCTGTTTATTAGTTTTTTGTTTGTTTGCTTTTTAGCTTCTCAGCTGTTTTTCAGATTTTAATGTCTTTCAGGATCGGGTGTCTTGTTGCTTTGTTCGCAGTATTTTTGCACTTTTACTGGACAGGAAATACAATATTTCAGTGTGAAACTTTTGTCTTATGTTTACAATGTGGGTGATATATGTATATTATTTATTGTTGCTTTTTCAGTATTTAAGAGCTCCACATTTTTAATGAGAGAATAAAAAATGTTACTTAAAAAGCCTCCAGAGCTTTTTAAGTAACCTGTTTTGTTTTAATGCCACTGTTCTTTAAATGTGAAAAGTAACGTCTGTTTAAAATGTAAATTAAGTTGACCTACAGTTGTGTTGTTTATGAATTTTTGATGTTGCATGTATTAATGTACTCCAGTAAATTAGCACGGGATGAGTTATGTGACTGTTTAACCTTCGGTCATTAGAGTCACTGTTTCAATTTTTTCATGGTAATTTAAGTTTGTGTAGCAGTTGGAGAGGAGGAATTTTTATCCTGCAGAGAATCAGAAGTCACAGCAGATGGTAAACAGTGTTGTTTTTAAAATATCAGCTGACTGATTGATCAGAGCTGTAAGCATCACACAAGGAGGTGTCATCTTTCAAATATGAGTAATATTCATATCTGTGTCTCCTCATAGACCATTTACATGTTTTGTGCTCTGGCCCTGGTCTGCGACGACTACTTCGTCCCATCTCTGGAAAAGATCTGTGAGGTACGAGCCTACATGTCGGATTTTTAACGTCATGTGTGATAGATTTACACTAAAACCTGAATCTTCCTCCCATAACTGAATGTTTAGGCTGTCTCTGACTATTCAGTACCTGTCACATCTGCATCATTAGAGCTGAGATACAATCCCAAATCAGAAAAACTTCTTACATTTACTGATTCCATTTTCTTTGATGTTTGTTCATAGCAGACAGTATAAACCCAAATAAATCAATCAAAACTTTACTCATATCACACTTTAAACGCAAAAGTCATTATAACAAAGCAACCAGCAGCCAAAAAGCAGGGCTTTGATTATTATCTGTCCTCCTTTGGGTCCAAAAATGATTACTTATGGGTTGTCTTTGTTTAATTGGAGGAAATTATGGAGCATCCAATTATTTAATTTGTGAGATTTTGTAAGGGATTGTAGTTCCCAGGTTTTGTGA
>JBAFTA010000005.1:33076982-33098353 GCA_036919975.1 Melanotaenia parkinsoni | reverse complement strand
GGATGGATGGATGGATGGATGGATGGATGGATGGATGGATGGATGGATGGATGGATGGATGGATGGATGGATGGGTAAAACTGATTGAATAGATGATGCTGCAGCTGTCAGATGTTTGCTAATGTCTGTCTTTGCAGCGAACTTCCACTGCAAGCCGTCTGTGCTGATGGTGGACGAGCTGCTGTCTGCTTACCCCCACCAGCTGTCTTTCTCTGAAGCTGGCATGAGGATCATGATCACCAGTCATTTCTCCCCAAGAACCCGCCTCACCATGGCCTCCCGCATGCTTATCAATGAGGTAAATTCATGCTTTACTAAACACACACCACATGTAGTTTAACAAGATGCAATATAATTACAAGTAGAAGTTTGAATGGAGCCCATATGGACGAAAAAAGTGTTGTTGTAGTTGTTCTGCAAAAAAAATATTCTCAAAACCAAACTTGGCATAAATGCAAACCAAATAACTGTCTGGGTTCAAAAGGAGAAGAGATGGGATGGAGGTTGTTTATCTTTTCTCTGTGGTGCCTTTCTGCTGCAGAATCTAAACCAAACAACACACTGAGAAGGAAAGAGTCTAAATACTTTCTCATACAAATAGAAGCTGCATGTTCTTCCTTTGTAAATGAATACTCAAACAGCCCTATAAAATATCTGGCTGGAATAATGTGGCCGTTGCATCTTAATGCTTCCTGTGATGATCTTCTAGAGACAAAGGCTGATAAACACCACTGAGACTCGGGTTAACCGCATCACCAACGGGGACTCGGACTCCGCGGGCCGGGCTCAGGGGAGGCGTGGCTTAGAGAACGGGTTGGGCAGAGCTGAGCATGGTCTAAATGGGAGGTGCAAGCTCCATCGGCTGGAGTCAGGGAATGAGACGGAAACCGAGAACGAGGACAATGAGAACAATGAGAATGACGAGGAAGGAGAGGGCGAAGACGACAAAGGGGGCCCCCTGGTCCCTTTCAAAGTTCCAGGTGTGGCACAGATCACCAACCCGATATCTGATCATCCCACTCGTCAGTGCTGCAATTAATCCTGTTTTCCTCTCCGCCTCCATCCAGCTGGAGCCTGTAACAAGTTGAAGTGGTTCTTCATGTGGCCGTTGTCCCTCCTTTTCTTCTTCACCGTACCCAACTGCTCCAAGAGGCGCTGGGAGAGATGGTTCATGGTTTCCTTCTTCACCGCCACCATCTGGATTGCTGGACTTTCATACATCATGGTCTGGATGGTGAGTCCACACGTAATTCGCTCATATCCTGATCTTTAATCTGCTGAATCTCATAAGTCTTTGTTTTTTTTATCCTGAAATAATCAACGATGGATCTTTAAAGAAGTAAAGTTTTGGCCCACTGTCGTTTTTATTCACGATGATGATTTCAGAATTTTCTGCAGAGTGAAAGTAGGTAAAAAGAGGTAAAAAGGAAAGTAGAAAGAAGGAAGAAGAGACAAAGACACAGTAGATAGAAGCAACAACCTTTAATCCAGCCTAATACCAGAACTGCTACACCTGCACAGAAACATAACAGAGAATTTCCTACAGCTTTTACAGGTAAACTAAGCCGACAGTCATCAGGAGTTCCTAAATAAATAAACAACAACAACAATAATGGAAAAAAAAACATGTATCCAAACAACAGCCAAAGTACCAGAAACACACAAAAAACTTAAACAAAAGTATCTCTTAGTGTTTAAACCCACTGGACAACTCAGTGACTGTGTCAGCATGCAGAGGATGAGGAATGAGGACTGATCAGAGATTAGTGTGATCATGCAAATGTGACCACGCCTCTATGGAGGCTAGAGGCAGACTAGGGCAGCCCAGAGACCCGGGTGATCAGCAGCAATCCCGGAGCACGAATCCAAGCCACCCCACCACAAAGACGACCCCGGACCAACCCCAAGGGTGTCAGAGGAAGGCCCCATCCAGAACCCTTCACATCCATGAGGCAGCAGCCGACCCCACCAGGCACCGGCCATCCAGGGCGGGCAGAGTGAAGGGCCCAGGGCCGAATTGAATTCAGAGAAACAGCTCTATACAGCTCAATAGTTTGAAAAATTCCTCAGTAAAGATTTGCTCAACAGATACCAGGAAGCATCTTGTTTGTTATCCCAGTTGTTCTTCTCTCATTTAGCTCCAGTACACTGTTGGAAAACACTGAAAGAACTGCTACAGACTAAAAATAAGCAGCTCCTATACTCTTTACCAAGTCTGAGTGGTCAGCTGACCAATTAAAGCATAAGTTCATTTTGTAGGCGGAGCTTAAAGAGATGGGAACTGAAACATAATTTCAGACAGGAAGTAAATTAGTTTGTAACTGGGATCTTTGATAGTACTATGTTTGTTTTGGGGGGAATTTATAGAAAAAACAGCAGTAAAACTTTCATTCTTTTCATTAAGGAACTGAAAAATGTTCTTTTAAATAGACAAACCGAATCCATGTTGCCACTCTGTTTTGATTATGAGGATCCTCTCAGACTGATGTCAATGACTTTCTTCTGACATTTTCTGCATTAAAGACGGATTAAACTGAAGAATTTAATGCCAGATGAGGGTTACGTGGTACTTTTATATGATTTAATGTGCTTCAACAGTCAATGTTGAGGGGAAATCTCTGGTTTCAGGTGACTGTGATCGGCTTCACTCTTGGCATCCCTGACGTCATCATGGGCATCACCTTCCTCGCGGCAGGCACCAGCGTTCCAGACTGCATGGCCAGTGTTATAGTTGCACGTCAAGGTACAAACAGACACACGCTCGTGTGCAGGAAGCTGAAATCAATACTCATGTTGAACAAAGCAGAAACACTGTAGAGTCGTGGTGTTGCCCTGCAGAATATTGCTTGTCATAAAGGACTCGTCTCGTGGCTGCACACAGGCGCTGACAGTGTTGCTCTCCTTGCCTCAGGTATGGGAGACATGGCCATCTCCAACTCCATAGGCAGTAATGTGTTTGACATCCTGGTGGGCCTGGGCCTGCCGTGGGCGCTGCAGACACTCTGCATCGACTACGGCTCCAACGTGAGTGCTTCACAGCTTCACTAGAGGAGAATTTTCTGAGCTCAGCCCAGAAAAGAAAAGATGTGTGTTTGTCAGAGTGTGTTTATTAGGAAACTGCACTGTAGCACCTCATCTTCTGATTTTAAAACCATAAAACTGTCTTAAACTTAACTCTGCATCTGTTTCCTCAGATCCATCTCAACAGCAGAGGACTTATATTTTCTGTTGGACTCTTACTAGCCTCCGTGTTCTTCACAGTAAGTACTAGACTTTTACTGCTTACTATAAGTCAGCCTCCTTGTTGAAGCTTTTTCATCAACCACAGTTTTGAATCCAGCTGCAGATGTAGACTTGAAGCTTTCAGTCCCAACACAAGGGTTGAGACCTCCAAACAGGTTAAAAAGATTAAATTAACATCTTTCTGCTTACTTTTTTATTATCCAGTGTTTGTTTTTAAAGTGTCTTGAAAATGAGAGTCATAAGTGAACACACACTTTTCTCAGCAGCCTTGCTTTTTGTTTACCAGGAAGCATCTAAAACCAAATCTATAAGGGTTAGTGTTTGAGCTGCTGTAACAGTGAAATTTCCCCACCGTGGGACCAATAAAGGATCTTATCTTAATTTGTTCATATGTTTGAACATTTTTTTAACAGACTCAAGTACAAAATACATTTTTACTGTCCTCTATGAACAAACATCTGTGCATTTAGAGAATATACATTCAAATATGTAACACCTGCAACACATTCAACAACAGTTTCTGAACAATTTTCCAATAAGCAGATTAACTGGTGACAGGTGAGGGTGTCAGGATTGGGTATAAAAGGAAAGACCACAAAAGGTTTAGTCTGTACAAGCAAGAATGTGTTGTAGCTCACCACTTTGTACCAAACTCCATCAGGGAATAATCAATAAGTAAAAAAAAAAGAAGATTCTCAATGATAGATTGTAAAGAACTTTGTGAAATATTGTGGAAAAAAGTCAGGTAGTCTGGGGAAATCTCAGTGTAAAGGCCAAGGATTGAAACCATTGCTGATGGTCGTGACCTTCGAGTCTGACATCTAGTTGTAGTTGTAGAAGCGAGAAAGACCATTCAGGCTGTTATCAAGGGGCCTTTTTAGGTGACAAGCTGGGACCAGTACACCTTCCTTGTTCATGGATGTCATGTGTGAAAGTACCATTTTGGTGCTTTTATTGGGTTGTAGGTTTAACGTCAGATGAAAAATAAAATCATTTCTACTCATTTGGCTGTAAAGATTTGGAGATTTTTTTTCTACAAGTTATAGTTTGTAAATGAAACATCTTTCCTGTGTAGGTGGTACATGACCTGAGGCTCCCCGTTTTCCTCCTCGTTTAGTTCGGTGTGTTTTTTGACTCCATCTTTTCTGCCTGCAGGTTGTCGGCGTCCATTTAAACAAATGGACTCTGGACCGGCGACTCGGGTTGATCTGCCTCATCATGTACGCCATCTTCCTGTGCTTCTCCATACTCATAGAGTTCAACGTTTTCATTTTCGTCAACCTCCCAATGTGCCGGGACATCCACTGACCTCCTTCCTCCTCTCCTTCACTGTCCTCTAACTTGTAGAGGAAACCTCACCTTGCTTCCAGTTTCTTGGCGCCTTGGAATCAAGTCCTACTTATATTTCTTTCTCTTGTTTTTTAGAGAGCTAGAGCTCTGTCAGATTTTATCTTCGGTGCAATACACATGAGAGCGAGGACATGGAAGGTTTAGGGAGGTTTATGGTCCGGGACCGGAGGCGTTAAGAGGAAGTCCCAGCAGCAGAGGTTGCTGCCAGTCGTGGCGCAAGCCAAACGGCAGGCTGGAGTGAACTTAACTGGATCAACACCAACAGTTAGGCTACTGTTGGTCAACGAGCTGCTACTGTAACTAAGTGGAGACGTGAGAGGATTCGCTGATTTTTAGCTGCATTGTTTGTTACTCTTTGTACAAGTTTGGATATAAGCACATGATTAAGGTATTTTTAAGCAAAAACTTGTTTTTTTTCTGTAAATATTTGAGAATTAGGATATAGATACTAAGATTAGCTGATACATGGGAGTTTCTTATGCACAACTGGATCCGTCGTGTGAAGCTGAACTATCCGACGGCATAAGTTACAGGGTCTGGAGATGCTTCAGCATGTCTCCCATGCTCAGTACCAACACTGCATGCTGTACTATCCACAGCTCTAGCTTTGCACTGACAGAGAGAATCTAGATATTTAACACTATTGATATGTAGAGTCTATTCTTGGCTGTTTTCTTTCATATCCGAGTAGATGTGGGCTCTGCTGTTCTTTTCTAGAACTCACAATTGAAAGGGATCTACCTGGAACTGACATCCAGCACTGTCACTTTAACGATTAGAGATTTAAATCTTTTATTATTCTATTAAAAAGTGTCGACAGGTACTCGAAACATGTAACTACTGAAGTTAAGCTTCCTGTAGACGTTAGGCCTCCTGTTCATTGTCAAGAGATTTAGTCTTTAGTCTCTCAGTTGAGTATAATGTTACGTTTTAAAGCCAAAAGTATTTTTAGATTAAGATAAATGTGGATTTGAGTGTGCACAGGTTGTGTGTGAGTGTGAGTGTGACAATCTGGAGAAGAACCAAGGATATCACTGTTACTGTGAAGACATAATCATGATTTATTTATGAATTAACTTATTCAAAGATCATGTCTGACCACCAGTTTCAGCCCTGTGGATTGTTGTACAGTGAGTTCAGTGGATTGTTCACGGAGCTCTGCAATGTACTGTACCTAATATTTAATCTAAGTACTGGAAACAGACTTGATGTTTATATGTAAGAATAGAACATTATAATTTATAAGTTTTGTATAGTTCAAACATAACAGATTTTAAAAAGAGGAACAGGAAAATCTTGTTGAGCATCCCGCTGGTCCCGACATGTCGTCAGATCCCCTCACCTGTTTAAAGTAGTGAGGCCTATTCCACTTATAAATTACTAATATTGACAAAGTATCTCATAATTATTTGGCAAAAAGTCATATTTATGAGATAGAAAGCCTTAATTAGTGGATAGTCATGATTACAAGATTCAAAGTCATAATTATGAGATAGTCATTATATGACAAAAAGTCATTGTTATTAGATTCAAAGACATTATGAGACCGGACGTCATAATAATGAGATTTAAAGCCATAATTATATTCAGTCATGAGAAAAAAAAAGTTATAATTATGAGTCGTTTCAATGGGATTAGATTGTTGAGATAAAATTATTTTTTCTATGTCATAATGATAGTTTTTTCATCTCAGTTTTTAACTTTTTATCTTATAATAATGTCTTTTGAATAATTTTAAGATACTTTGTCTACATTTTTAATTTATAAGTGGTGGGAATGGGCTTCCATAGCGATGAAAGATGACATCAGAGAAGAGAAAATTACAAAAAAGAGATGCGTGCTGATGGCATGCCACTGTTTTAAAAACATTTTGTTTTTTTAGACACACTGCTTGAAAGCTTGTGCCATCCCTCGTATTTGAAGCTTTAATGCTTGTGGCCATTCTCCTGCGTGTCTTTGAGCCAACTGAAGAAAACACCGTCCTCAGCAGTATTTCCACTATGTTTTAGCATGTGTTTAAATAAATGTGGAAGTTATGTATTTTTATTTCCTCTTTATTTCATTTCATTTTATTTTAATCTAAGGGAATCTTCATTCCAGTAGAATTTCTGGTAAACTGAAAGCTTGAGGAGGAAGAAGGGGTGTTTATGCTGCTCCTGCAGCCACAAGAGGGCGCCATGGTTCTGCCTTTAAAGAGGCGGTAGAAGCTGGGGTTGGGGGGGTAAGGTAGACCACATAGGGACAAATACTGGTCGGTTTGCATGCCTCTGTCATTATTCTGATTATTTTCTGTGTAATTTTAGTACATTTCCTAGATAAAGAGGGCACCGACTGCCTTGATTATGTGTACATATCAGGAGGAATAAACTATTATTAACTCAGACGTTGGAATATCTTTTGATGAGCAGTTATATTTGAGGTGTATAGAGAAATATTTAGAAAGTAGGCCAACAGCAGTTAGTTTTCAGCTCATTATCGTTGTTTGATGCTTATGTCCTTTGAATTGTTTGTAAATCCTCATTTTTGTTGACAAGGACCTCTGGGCTGAACTCAGAGCTGGAACAAGATGAAGATGTTGCCCAGTGGTCTTCTTGCAATAAACTGATTTACATACTCGTACTGTTTCCTGGTGTCTTTATGAGCCAGACCGGGTTGAGCTCGAGCTTTGACGATGAGAGGTTTATCGTTAACTGTGTAGAAACTCTTGTGGCTGAGAACAGAAGGAGGTTAAGCTGCTTTTAAACCCTCTCCAGTTCTAATATTTCCCCTGGACTTTCTTTGTTTCTTGTGTTTTTTTTAATGCTTTCACTCGCCAACCTGAGCCCTTCCCCTTTTCAGCCCTTAGCAGCTACTTTTGGAGATAAAATCAGCTGGAGAAGCATCGGCAGCAGTCAACGACATCTGGCTCAGCCCCCCTTTTGACACTTTTTTTTTTTTTTTTACTTAAATAAAGACATCTACTTTCATAGCAGCACAACATGAGATCTGATGAACTCTGGAGAATAAATGTCTTCAAACACTCCCTGCAGCTGATGCTTTGATTAAATAAACCACAACAATGTTCCAGCCATTTAATTACAGTAACATCAAATGGCATCAGTCAGTATCACTAAACAGGATTTCATCTCAAGGAGCTAAATTATATGTTTAAATCAGGGGTTCCCAAGTTCAGTCCTCAAGATCTACTATCCTGCAGCTTTCAGATGCAACCCTTCCCCAACACACCTGAATCAAATGAATGACTCGTTACCAGGTCTGCAAAGCTGAATGACATGTGGATGAGGGGAACTGAGCCATTTGATTCAGGCGTATTGAAGAAGGGTTGCATCTAACAGTTCCAGGATAGTAGATCTTGAGGACTGAACCTGGGCATCCCTGGTTTAAATGATTGTATATGACTTGTTCTGCACTATATACCACCATCTCATTCAACAAAGATAAAACTAACTTTTTGCAAAGGTCCACTAGCGGTAAGTCAGAGCAACCCTGGTCCTCAAGGCCCACTATCCTGCAGATATTGGATGTTCCCCTGCTGCAACACACCTGAATCAAAATAAATGGATCTGCTATTAAGCCTTAATTAGAGTTTGTGTTACAGCAGGGAAACATCGAAAATCTGCAGGACAGTGAGTCTTGAGGACCAGAGTTGAAGATCCCTGTTCTAGAGGACGGGATCAACCTATAATCTTTAGATCTTACAGGAAATGCATGAATAAGCACGCCAGCGATCATTTCACGGGAACTTTCAGTAAATTCACAACAAGAACAGGATGTTTGCTGCAAAAATATCTCCAAGAAGGCAAACTTTATGACTAGACTCTGGAGGAAACATCATCAAAGTGCTGCCACTACAATCAAAAGGAGGCATTCTCTTATAATTTCTTGGGGTTTGAATTGTCAATGCTTAGTAGAGTCCTTTAGTTTTAATATGGTACATGTTAGGAATGTCGCTTCCCACCATGTGCGAAGATCTTCTGTACTGCAGGTCTCTCATGCTACCTGTTGTACAGAGGGCTCTAGTCCAGAGGGGGTTAAAGGGACTCATTTGACCATGAAGGGTCTGATCTGGAAGCTGTCCTCAGAGAACAACGACTGATCTACATCTCAACATCAAAGCAGAACTTTCTTTAAAATAACTTTATTCATATTTGTGGAACTGTGATCATTCTTTGCGAGTGAAAAACCAGCTTCCTCTGGCTCCTTCGTGCAGAGCTGCAAGACTGTTCATGCTGCTCAGGAGTCTTGTCCAACTTTCACCGGTTTGGTTAATGTGTGGCTGCATGTCTTTAGGTCTATTGTCTCTACCAAAAAGGATGTTTATTATTTTACCTCTTTTGGAAAATTTTTTCTGTGTATATGGACACTAAACATCAGTTTTCAGCTGCAGCAGTAAAGATGTAAAAACGGTTACTGTCTCTTCATATAAGGAGCAGCACTTTTTATCCTTTTCATTGGCCTTTTTTTTGCATTTTTTTGTTTACTTTAATAATTTAATTTTGGACAGTAACCTTGGCTAAAATTAGGTTTTTATATTCCAGAGTCTTTCATTCAAGGCCAAAAAGAAGTGTGTTGCAGCCTCTTTTATCTCTGTGCTAAAAGATGAGGATGTTTACATGTAGTCTACCACAAAACTCTAATCACTAATTCTAAATCTCATCACTGTTTGGTTAGTACTGGTTTGGGATGGTTTGCCTTGTCCACATGTAGCTACAGTCACACCCATTTATTTCATGTGATATAGAGCAAGAAAGATGCCCACCTTTTGACTGATTGGATTTGTATTTTTATTATGCAAATGACCTGTAATTTCATCTTGTGATTGTATTATGAGTATTATGTCAGGTTGAGACAGAACTTCTGTGGAAACTGTGTTTTTTGTGTACCTGTCAAACATGAATATGTGTGGTTTTTAACAGTGCTTCTGTATCCTGGCGGCTCCATTAAAAGAGAAACTTTCAGGTAATACAAACTCAATTCCCAAAATGTTGGGATGCTGCATAAAATGTCAGTTAAAACAGAATGCAATGATTTACAAATTTTATCAACATATATTTTACTCCCAATTTACCATAAATATCATATCAGATGTTGAAACTGAAACAATTTATTGCATTCATGGAAAACATGAGCTTCTTCTTTAGTGGCAGCAACACATCACCAAAGAGTTAAAACGGGCAACTAAAGGATGAAAAAGTAATTGGCACAAATTAAAAGGAGGAGTATTTGAAAGCTAATTAGGTTCATTGGCAACAGGTCAGTAACATGACTGCGTATAAAAGGAATTTTTCAGAGAGGCAGAGCCTTTCAGATGAAAAGATGGACAGAGGTTTATCAGTCTGAGACTAAATGAGTCTAAAAATTGTGGAAAACTTTCAAATAAATTCATTGTGATGATCAACAGAGGCCGGTACAGTTTTATTAGTATGTGTTTATCATTGTTGAGGGAACTGACATAACTCAGTTACTGTAGCTTTAATTCTACTTTTATTTACTATTTATTTAACTATATTGTTTTAGCCTGTGTTGCATTTGAGGTGCTTATGTTTTAGAACAACTCTTCTCAGTGTGTTCATGGGAGATCTGACCTAAATCCTGACTGTAAACATTAAAACAAAAACTAAACTTAAAATCATCTTTTCAGCCAATCAGGAGCAGGCGTCATATTACAGCCTTCCTCCTCCTCTTCCTCCTCCTCCGTCCATCGCACCTCTCAGTCCTCTGATCCAGTCCACCCCCGTGTTCGTCTTTGTCCGTCTTTAAACCATGTAAACCGGTTCAAGGGGACATTGTGTCGCCGAACCCATCGGAACTGAACAGTCGCGCGCGGAGTTCGCATCATGGAACAAAACGCAGAAGAAGAAGAGCACGTGAACGCATCAAATTCCAGGTGAGTGGAGACGAGTTTCAGTTTTCCAGGTTTTCTGGAAGAAAGGGACGGTTGTTTTCAGACTCAGCTGGGTAAAGCGACCGTCAGCTGTGTGCGTGCGTGTGAACTCAGGAGGAAATGTTTATTTAATGGTGTTTGTTTATAGGAGTTTCCGCGTTTTCCGTAAAGCTGCTCGCTTCCTTCATTGCCCTGATTTTATCACCGCGACAGCATTTTGTGAAAAGTTCCTTTGGTAGCTTAAAGCTGCGCAGCTATTTGCCTCAAATACCTCCTGCATGAACAAACATCAAACTTTTTGTTGAATATTGCGCATGCGCAGTAGCTAATCTCCATATGAGGTGTGTAGTTGAACAGTGACTGGACAGAAAGTCTTGTTTGGAGCCTCCAGCTGGTTCACCTTTATGTCTAGATGTCATAAAACGGAGTTGAGGCAGTTATTTCTTTATTATTAAGCTAAAATAATGTAAATAAAATAGGACTTCTGATACATCTGATATAGTAAACAAATGTTTTTGGCATTGGACATTTAGGCAACGTTTTTCATTTCCAATAAGGTTTAATTTTTTGGTCTTCCTCCGCTCTGGATACTGCTGAACTGTTGTTTATTTCCATCTTTTTGTTTCAGTGATCTCACATTTAACTCATATAAATTTTAATAGAGGAAGTGAGCAAAGTAATGACTAACCCAAACATCTATTGTCTTCCTTTTATCTGGGGTCGTGCCTTCCTTCTCCCCTGTGAAGTTCTGAAGTTTAACAAAAACGAAATGTTTGTGTGAAAATCAAGTGTAAAAGTTTTCCTCTTCGTCTTTTTCTGTAAATTCAAATTCAGTTTATGAGTGTGTATGAGTAGAAAATTTTTTCAAACAAATTCAGATTGTTGCTTTTACATCGTATCTACAAGCTCGTGCATTTTGGCACATATTTACATTCTTATTAATCTTCCTGACACTGAAGGCTGACGTGGAAAACGCTCAGCACGGTTTTTTTTAGGTTCCCTTTAAAAATGTCTCTTGGGGTGACAACACCAGGACTTAGGGATGAAACCTACTTTAGTGCCTGATTATGCCTTGATTGAAAAATAATTCATTTCATAGAAATTGACAACTCTTAAAATTCCAGAAACTCCTGAAAGTTTTCTGCAGGAGCTTGCTCCTGCTTACTTTCATGGTTTCATTTAAAAACTTGTCTGCACCTGAATACCTGCCACCTTCAGCAGTGCTCGCTCCCCGTCTGTTCTGAACAAGTGGTTAACTGATGTTTGTGAGAATAATAAAGTGGCCAGATTTCTCATTTAAGCCTCTTTGGAATCTATTGAGCAGATTACCTTCACAGCATAACAAGGACTTTTGGCACAAAGAGGTACATTTACATCCCGCTACGGGGAAAGTGAGTCAACAGAACGGTATTTAATTAATAAGAAAAATAACTTGCAGCTTGTCCGATCTGGGTTATGAAGCTGATTAGTCCTTGAGTTGATGCTTATATTGTTTTTCCCTGCAGCTGTCTCAGAAAGAGGCTTCTTGTTGAAACGGCTTCTTCTTTGCAGCTTTGGGACAGAACTGAGACGTCCACAGGTTTTTAAGAAGTGATGTCATTTTATCTGGACGAGGAAGCAACCACTCGAGTTACCGGTGTGAGAATAAACTATCCCTGTGGGGGACGTTAACACTGAATGCCTTCACAGGACCTGCACAGATGGCAGAAGTCGTCCTGCAGCCGGGCATGATATCACCCCGTCGGTTCAGAAACAGAATGCTGGTTTTCCTGTTTGCATCAACTTGGTTTTGGAAAAATTGACAGCTTTAATCTCTTCTAAGTGGCAGCATTTTAGCTGCGGCTTGTCGACAGTTTAGAAAATATGTGGAACAGTCTGAAGTGAAGGTTATTCTTGGTTGTGTTGGTGCTGTTGCAGCTTATTTTTTAGCTTTCCACATTAAAACGACAAAAGTCACTGAGGTCTCATATCAGCGGAAACAGGGATTTTAAAATATTTAAGATAACTTTTATTCTGTCTTGATTCTTCACCAAACAAAAAACCTTTACCTTCTACAAAACTGATGGAAGCAGTGATGTTGACAGGTTTTAAGCGTAGTGAGTCCCGGGACCCACAGGTGATGATTTGAATGCGTCTCTGGGGAAAAAATAAATGTTTAAATGTTTTTCTATTTCTTAAATTGTAGTGATAGTGGTATGTTATGACAAGGTTATAATTAACTGACATATTCATGTTTGCATATGAAATTAAAGAAATAAAATTTGAAATCTCAGAAGGTCACATACGAATAGCAAATACCTCTGAGGTTTTATTATTAACACAGCTCAGTCATACCATATACCAGTTCTGAACATCGCTCTTCCTGTAACTGTTAACAATGTTTTTATTATTAATAACACAAACCCAGCTGGTTTTTGCAGGTTGCACTAGTCCATATGAAATGCATGCTTTCACCATAAATACTGTATTCTGGCCAGAGTCTAATTAGGTTAATTAAATTAACGTAGAGCCTTGCTGTTTTTTCTTGAACTAGGAACAGTGTGTGGACATCAATCACAGTGCACAATAAAAAATTATATAATAAAAAATTATAAAGGAAAAGCTGTTACTTAGATACAAAACGTATCATAAAACGCTAAAATCCAAAAGAAAAAGTCCAGATTAAAGAAGTGTTTTTACATGACCTACAAGCTGTTTTCACTCTTCTGTGATCCGGAGGAGCTAATAGAGATGATCCAAATGTCAGAAAACTCACTCTGGTCTTCTTTAGATGTTTACTCAGTCAGTTCTTTAGTAACAGCTCCTGAAACTGACCAAGCGAGTCTATAAGTCAATACGAGGGGTAATCCACCAGGGTATTTACCATGTATGGGAGGGGGTGTAGGCCCTGCCTTACAGGTAATATGCACATCTTCGTGATAAGCTTATTATATTTGCCACAAGCACCAGCAAGCCCGAGCTTCTCTGCTGGATTGGAGTACTTGTCCACCTATGATTCATCTGCTTCCAGTGAGTTTATAATGTGATTAAACTTAAACTTAAATGCATTTAGAAATATACACCATGGAAGCGTAGCATAAACAAATGTCGCTGGCTCTTAGACAACTCATCTGTTCTGAGTTGTTTTGCCCACTACTCTATAAAAACCTGTTTCCCAAGTTTCCTGCTGTTATTTTCTGATCCAAATAAAGATAGTAGGCAGGAAGAACACATGTTTTTGAACTACTTTCTGTCATTTTTCTTTAGTCTTGCAATCAGTGAGGAGACGATCTATTATCATGTTCAAAAAGGTAAAATAAGAAGACTGCATCTTGAGCCACGTTTGCTTTTGAAAATACTCTGCTGTGATTGGTTGTTAAAGTTGGTGTCATCACTGATAGACCTCATCAGTGTCTGCGAGGAAACTCTCTCTGATTGGGTGTTTGGTGTAGTGATCAATCAACTGATCAATAAGATCTTAAAACAGACAGACCAGTAAACAGAAAACGACATGTCAGAGGAAATGAAAATACAGCTAATTTCAAAATAAAAGTACGTTTGATAAATGGTTATTGTTGATTTTTGAACTAATCGTTCAGAATCTGACAGTCAAGTTGCTTCATGATGAATCTGAACCCATTTTAGGTTGCAGACCAGCTTGGATTCAAGTATTTATTGTGTTTGCTTAGCTCCTGTTTCTCCTTCGTATCTCGTACTGTTATTTAAAATAATTTCTTTGTGTTTGAGTCTTCACCTCCTCCTCCTCTTCCTCTTTGCTTTGGAGCTCAGGCATTAGCTTGTTCATGGAGGTTATTTAAAGGGGAGCAGCTCAATGAAATAGTCCAGGTCTTGCCAGCTGACCTTCAGTGTGAAAAGCTGTGGCAAGGTGGAGTTGCTGTCTGATGTAGTTTCTAACCAGGATTTATTCCATTTGCACTGCCATTAAGTATGCAGTGTCATTTCAAGCATTTTTACTTTGCTATTATGAGTCTCTAAAAGCTGTGTTTAGAGGTCACAGTGTTGGTCAGGTTGGTGTTAGACTGACAGAAGATGCACAAACATTTCAGGGAATGTTTTAAAAACTCCCAAACCTTCTGTCGTCATGAACAAAAAAACCCCCAAAAAACTACAACAAAAAAAAAAGGGGAAATTCTTCCAAACCAAAACAATGTGGACAAACAGCTCAGCTCATTCAGCTCATTCAGCTCTGCAGCACCACAAACCGCTTTCTGCTCGGACTTGTTGTTAGCTTGGCTTTGTCCACATCTTTTTCACTGTTTCCTTTGGACGCACACCCACAGCATCATCTGGTTCGCCTCAGGGCAATAACATGACCCACATGTGGGACTTCATATCAGCAGGGTTAGTGCAGCTGCCTGTGGCCTCCTCCCTGAGCCCAGCAGCATGGAGCCTGTTGGCCTCTCAACGAACACACAAAGCACAACTTCATGTTGTCATCGTGTCTGGAAAGTTTAAGTAAGCAGCAGTCTGATGTATTTTTAGAAGGCATCCCCTGCCCATGGTGAAATTAAATTAAATGTTTAAGGTGATTTTTTTTTTTTTTATTCGTCAGTTTGAGTTGAGGTGCTGGGGTAAAGCGAACTGTGTCTGATCAGGATGGTGAAGCTGGCCAGTCAGGGCAAACTGGGCTCTTTGTAAGCAGAGGACCTCCATGACATGTGCTTTTATCAGAAATGTGTATATATATCCAAAGGCAGTGAAAAGCAACGTGGCTAATGGCTATCATTGTTGTCATCAGAGTATGTGCATGTTTGTTTGCGAACGTAATTTATTGCTAATTTGACTTAATATGATTATTTGTGCTTTTTTTTTATAATGTGGTTGAGACATTGCCATATTCATCTTTCAAATTCAGTTCAAATACATAATGATTAAGTTAGACAGATTAAACACAATTCCAACAGTTGCTGATCTCTAACAGCCGCCTGGTTTGACAGGGTAACAGTAAGGTATATTTGTGTTTTGCAGAAAAACCAGACATCCCCAACTCATCCCCTCAAAATATAAATAAATAAAATAAAAATCTCAATTTAATAGCTGTTCGTGACTTCATTGTTCTCTCAGCTAATTAATAAATTATGAACTTAACATATTTTATCTGAGCACATTCCAGTTTATCACATTCTAGCTCCACATATTTACCTCAACGTATTTTAGCTCCACATATTTACCTCAGCGTATTTTAGCACCACAAATTTAGCTTAATGTATTTAGCTTACTGTACTTTAGCTTGACATTTTTTATCCTAACCAAGTTTAGCTTAACATATTTTAGCCTAGCATATTTTATTTAATGTATTTTAACTTTATGAATTTAACTTAACATAGTGTATTATAGCATAATGTATTTTAGCTTAACATATTTTAGCCTAGCATATTTTATTTAATGTATTTTAACTTTATGAATTTAACTTAACATAGTGTATTATAGCATAATGTATTTTAGCTTAACATATTTTAGTTTAGTGTGATTAAGCTTTCATCCCGGCTCAACAGACCCCCATGATGAATCAAAGCAATAGATCCAGGTTTCCCTTGCCAAGACATGGGTCACTGGCGCCCCCCACTGAAGCCAGGCTAATGGGACGGGGACCCTGGCGATCTGATCCTCGGCTGCAAAAGCTAGCTCTAGGGACATGGAACGTCGCTCCTCTGGTGGTGAAGGAGCCTGATCTGGTGCACAAGGTTGAGCGGTTCCTAGATATAGTTGCACTCGCCTCGACGCACGGCTAGTACTCTGGAACCACTGTCCTTGATAAGAGCTGGACACTCTTCCTTTCTGGAGTTGCTCACAGTAAGAGGCACCAAACAGGGCATACTCTTTGCCCCCTGCCTTGGTGCCTGTACGTTGGGGTTTTCCTCGGTGGGTGAGAGGGTAGCCTCGGTCCTGACTGTTGTTTGTGCTTATGCACCGAACAACAGTTCAGAGTACCCACCCTTTTTGGAGTCCTTGGAGGGGGTGTTGGAGAGCACTCCTTCCATGGACTCCTTCGTTCTGCTGGGGGACTTCAGTGCTCGTGGGGATAATGACTGAGTTTTGGAGGGGCGTGATTGGGAGGAATGGCCCCCCTGATCTGAATCTTGTTAAATAGATCTTTTACAAGAACTCAAAGAATTATTGCTGACTGGTTTCAATAAACATCCTCAGCAGTAAGCACGTAGAGTTCGTGTTTTAATTCAGCTTTGCACTTTGTTGACTTTGTGAAAATAAAACCTTCATGTCAGAGTCAGACTATCACTTGTAGTTTGAGACAGGAAACGGGTGCAGTCTACGCCTAGATGCAGTGCATTGACTTGACCTCATGGTAGTTACTTTACCCTTTACATTAGGGTTAATACAACAGGTTTAGACTAAATATCTTTTTGTAAATGTGATCAGACTCTAAGTTTTCCTGTTCTCACCATTTTTAGTTTGGATTTTAAAAATCTGTATATTATTCTAAAATTTGTAATGAAGTAGACAATTCAGAATCTTAAAAAATAAATAGAAAATGAAAATTTCCTAACGATGATTAATTTGACTGCGAAAAAATTTAAGGTTAGTTTTACTATAAACTTTTGTTTACTTGCAGTTGTGCAAAAGACAAAATACTTTCACATCTAAAGTTTTATGAAGGGAAAAAATGATAATAGGTAGATCTAAATAAAGAGGCAATGTGTGAAAAACAACGTCCAGCTTATGCTTCCATAAAAATGAAGATTATGAGCAGCAGGGCCAATCTTTGCAGGAGTGGATGCTCCAGGAAGTTCAGTCAAAACTGTGGAGCATGGTGGTGGAGGGATAATGATCTGGGATTGTTCTGCTGTCATTAGCTAGGCTTACATGGAACACTTTTTAATCTGATCGAACATCCAATCAGAATAAAAATGCGTAAGGTAACATGTCAGCTGATCCGATCGACCTCGATTGCAAAGAATTTACAGTTCGTTTGAGAGGGGTGGTTTAGACCTGTTCATGATCAGATCAGCAGGAAAAAACAAAAACAAACATGAATACAGCATGAAAAGCATTACGATCATGTTAAATGTGTCCATAATGTAAATACAACTGATCGGATGACTTTATCTAAGGCCGTAAACATGTCAGCTGGAATCTCCGCTCAGACTGATTTCAAACAATTCTAAGTTAAATTATTACTTGATGATGTCATTATCCATAAAACTTTAATTAATAGTCTGTTTGTGTTTTAAGTTAAACTTTTTGGGTTAACTTAAGGTTGAACTTTATAAAAACATTTATAATAGCTTAAATTTAATCAAAGCTGGTTTTTAATGGTTAATAAAAATTAATTGATTGTTTTTGAGGATTTCTTCAAAACAGGAAATCAATGTGCTTTAAAAGTAATGATTTAAAAATCTGAAAAGCAACTGTGCATTTTTATCTAAAAACATGGATTTGTGCTGTTTTAATTTGGATTTCATGTAATTATTTTCAGATTTCCTTTTATAGTAATGTCAGACTTGGTATAAACAACCAAATGCATAGGATATAGTAAAAAACCTTTCCCGACTCAGGTCTGTGTATTTTGTGCCACAGTAGTCAAGACTGAATCTGCAGTTGTGGTGGTGGGATGGGGGGAGTGATGGCTTTCTCTTTATGTGAGATGAAAGTGCTTGTGTGGACTGATGGACAAACAGAGCAGCTCCACAGTGGACTGTGATCCTCTGCCAGGAAGGGAAGGGCTGGCCTAATAGTTTCAGGATGGCTGGAGAAGAGGACAGAGAGAGGGAAAACAGAGGATGAACCAAACACAGAGAGACAAACAGGCCGAAAGATAAAGATAATTAAAGGCTAACAAGCTTTGGAGAGAGGGAAACTAAAAAAGATGGAAAACAGTCATAAAAGAAAGCAGTCATATTGTTAAAATACTACCAGATGTTTATGCTTTCTTAACTTTACGTAAAGGTTTTGGATGTGGAGCTCTAAAAACCCTCCAATATGATGGGTGGGGAAGGAAGGCAGCTGTGCTGGAACGGAGGTCGTGTGAAATGGAAAATTAATTATGATCAAACTAGAAAGGAATATAAGGATGAAATGAGAGTGAAAATGTTTAGAAAAACAGACGTTCAGATAAAAAAAAATTACTGAGGCAAATGAACTAAAATCAGTCGTCGTGAAGGTGGAAGGAGAGGTGGATGTTATCGAGAGCATAATGAAAGCATTCCAGGAGGCCAGCACCTCAATAAGACAGACTGTGGCCAAAGCAAGAATTTCCTCTGGCTGCACCACAGCTCCAGTGTCTGAACTGAAGCATATTTTTGACCCATAGAGCTCCAGATGCTGCAGACGCCGTCCCAGACATGAGAGGGACTGAGTCCTGTGGTCAGGATGACAGCATGGCCTCTGACGAACCACCCTGCGGTCTCACGAACAGGAGCGGCAGCTTCTTTAAGGTAAGGACCGAGGAGGCTTTCAGACGGATCATTTAGTCTGAGCAGGTTTGTTTTCCGGGGAAGGAGTGACTCAGCACCTAAAGCTTATTACAGGAGGAAAAGAGCTTCTAATACTAATCTTCTTATTTAGAAAACAAAAGAACAAAAAAATGCTTCTTGGGTCAACATTGAGACCAGGAATTTCCTATAACTTATAAAGTCAGAGGAAGATTTACTGGAGTGTAGAATATAATCATAGATCCAGTATGTCGGATAGTGACATCTAGGTGTGGATTGTAATTCACATCCACCAACTTATTGTTATTTTCCAAGTGTTTAAAAACATGACAAACACAAAGTTCATGCTCCACAGCATCATTTGTTTTTTTGTTTTTTTTGGTATACTGAAGTATATAAACTCTTAAAACTCCACTAGATCACGCTCTCACTGCTGTCTACAAATCTCAGCATGGGTGGTGGGAAACTCTGTGGGGTAAACTGTGATTGATAGCTGATCCATGGAAGTTTCCAGGAGGTTTAATACCCAGCTGCCAAACGTAGACTATATGGTAAATCCACATGATGACACTATTATTCATTGCATTTTCATCATAAAAAAATCACTCTCACTACTGTTAAGAGACCACTTCCTGTCGAACTTTCCACCAATCAGAGAGCTTAAATTGACGGTAACGTCCAATCAGGAGCAGCTCAAGATCAACCAGTGAGCAGGAAGTTCTATGTGTGTCTGGAAAGAAGAAAATTAATGCTTCTCTATGGCTGGAATAAAGCCAAGAAGACGTTTCAGCAGATGAGAAAAGGCTTGGTCACTGTAGATCTGTGTGTTATTTCTACAAAGTTCTGTTAGTAATAAATTCAGCTTTCTTCTCCTGGCTGGCCTTTATGCTGCTATATCTATTCATACATTCATTTTACATCATTTTAATCTCATAATCTGACAGCTGAGGAGCATTCTCCTGGAAACATCTTGTCTGCATGCTGACTGGGATCAAAAGGGTTGAGTGGGCCAAACATTGCAAAAAAAGAGCTATGAGTTTTAAGGGTTAGACAAATATGAAGCGCAGTATTTAACCCAGGAATTCCTCTTGACACAGATTAATTGTCCTTGGCCCTGGTTACACTTCCCACATGTACTTGGTGGAAAAACAAAGAAACAACAAAAACAACAGTAGAACTGAAAGGGAAAAGAAGCACAAAAATTAATACAGTCCAAATGGTAAAAACCAGGGAAGAAGAAACATCTCATAAAGAGTTCATCACAGCTGTTTTGCGTCTACTTGTTTACCTCCCTCTTGTTTTCTTTCAGCTGTTGCTCATCTCAGCATTTATTCTCTTTACTTCCTTGTTTTACTTGACCACATTGTCCTCATGCCATCCAAATGAGCAAAACTGAGCTATCATCCCTTTATAAGAAACAGCACAGACTTGAATCGCTGCCATCAGAAAGCTGACAAAAGATTTATTTTATTGTTTATCATTACACAATGTAGGTGTTCAGCCAGTACAGTGTTCAAGAACAAGAATAAATAGATATAATAAAAACAGTATAAAGAACATAAAACACTAAAAGACATTAAAAATGTGGTGTGTTTTTTTTTGTGCAGGAGCCAAGTGTTTGTTGTGTAGTTCTTATGGTCCAGGGGAAAAAGCTGGGCCATAATGCTTGTCTTGTAGTTTGTAGTCTTATCTTTTGGACTTTTACTTGCTTGTGTCCTGTTCATGATCTGCTTCCTAAGCCCCCTTCTGTGATGTGAAGCAGCTGGAAAGACTGCACCATCCAGCTGAATCCAGTCCAGGATGACACTGTTTTAGCATTTTTTTTTAGACCCAATTTTATTCACCAAAAACAGCTAAAACATACAAAACTACTGGATGCCAAAGTGGGGCAATTATTTAAAATCAGACGACATTCTGTTAGTTAGTGTTTAGATTCGTGTCTTCCTCTGATTAATTATCCACAGTCACCATATTGGTGATTGATAAAGTGTTAAGGTGGAGCGACATCTTGACAGACTTCCTTCAGTTTCTCCCAGCTATTGAAGCACAACTGGAGCTGAACGATGCCAGCTGCACTTGCTGGCATCCTCTCAAACTCAGGAATCATAAAAGTCTCCCCCTTCTTTTAGACGTGATCCCTTTCATCATGTTTTTTCTCTCTTTCTACTGTATTCTCATCTTTTCTTCCAATCACTCGCACATCACATTTTGTTGTTTACATCTTTCATTCATGATACACACACACAAAACCACCAGCTCTTCTTTTTTAGGTCAGTTGCCATCATCTTGTTTCAGTTAAACATTTAAATCTATTTCTGGAGAATTAACCAACTACATTACTTCTGTTTCCACTCTGCTTCTGCTTCCCTCTCAGTCTTTCATCTTCACTCCTGCACTCTGTCTTTAAACTGCTTTCAACTGTGCAAATCCTACTGTGTGTGTGTGTGTGTGTGTGTGTGTGTGTGTGTGTGTGTGTGTGTGTGTGTGTGTGTGTGTGTGTGTGT
>JBAFTA010000005.1:33054106-33076882 GCA_036919975.1 Melanotaenia parkinsoni | reverse complement strand
TGTGTGTGTGTGTGTGTGTGTGTGTGTGTGTGTGTGTGTGTGTGTGTGTGTGTGTGAGAGAGAGAGAGAGAGAGAGCCATGGTCAGTCTGAATTGCACTGAAGCTGAACAACCAGCCCTCAGCTGAGGCTGAACTGTTCACTAAAGTCGTGCACAGTTGTGTATGGGTGCTACTTGGACTGTCATCCAAACTGTCTGACTGCCCTTTACTAAGATTTATACATCCATAATACTGTAAAATTCTTTATTTTAACAAGATCTTGAACCTCTTTTTAAAAACATCAACAACCCCTGCAGCTGTTCCACATATGAGGACCGTTGTTTGAGGGCAAGCCTCAGAGAATAGGATTATGGACTGCCACCTCAACTGGCACTTGGAGAGAGAGATCTCTTTGTCTTCCTTAATGAAGATTGCTGGTTTTTACCATCAGTGTTCAGCATATGTATGTATGTATGCATGTATCTGTGTATGCGTGTATGCTTGTATGTATGTATGTATGTTTGTATGTATGTAAATTGTAACTTATATAGCGCTTTTATCCAAAGCGCTTTACATATACGTCACATTCACCCATTCACACACACAGATGGCAGAAGCTGCCATGCAGGGCGCTAACCACGACCCATCAGGAGCAAGTAGGGGTTCGGTGTCTTGCTCAGGGATACCTCGACATGAGTTCTCCAGGCCGGGATCGAACCGGCAACCCTTAAGTTACAGGACGACCACTCTACCCATTGAGCCATGCCGCCCCCAAGCATGTATGTATGCGTGTATGTATGTATGCATGTATGTATGTATGCATGTATGTATGTTAGGGCTGCAACTAATGACTATTCTGATGGTCGATTAGTCACCGACTATTAAAACGACTAGTCGACCAGTCGACCAATCGGATTATGTATCTTATGATTATTATAAATGGATCTTATTTCACTTTCAGCTTTGAAATCTTGCATGAGGTTGTTAAGTAAGTCCGACGTGCCTCCTCTTTAAATGTTCGAGCGTTGCAGACGTACTTCCGTGGTACACAAAGTCCGCTTTACTAATCTCACATGTATTTAATTTATTTTGTAAGTTTAACGTGAAGTTATCCCAGACTGTTAACTTTCTCCGCTGTGGTTTTCCTCCCTTCCACTGGCGGACTTTATGGCGCATGTGCAACTCTCAGCAGAGATAAAAAAAGAAGACGATTTCTCACTCTGTAGTTTTTTTTTTTTTTTTTTGCCAACAATAGTCAACGGCTAAATTTGTTGTCGACTATTTTTATTGTCGACTATTGTCAACAACATTGACTAATCATTGCAGCCCTAATGTATATATGCATGTATGTATGTATGTATGCGTGTTTGTATGTATGCATGTATGTATGTATGTATGTGTGTTGTGTTGTGTGTATGTAACCAGTCAGGACGCTCAGGCACACTGACAAGCAGCCAACCGGTTAGCAAGCAGACTGTGTGAAGCTGCATGGGCATTCTGTGTGTTCCCTTAATTATGTGTGCATTCTTGAGGAAATACCATACATAGAATAGAATAGAAATACTTTATTAATCCCTTTGGAGAGTCCTCAGGGAAATTTGGGATACATACATACATACATACATACATACATACATACATACATACATACATACATACATACATACACACATACATACAAACATGCATACATACATGCATACATACATTAGGGCTGCAACGATTAGTTGACGTTGTCGACAATAGTCGACAATAAAAATAGTCGACAACGAATTAAAAGACCCTTAAAATCAATTAAAAGACCCTTAAAATCAATGCTGAAACGTACGGGGAGCCAATAGAGCGATTATGTTCCTGCCCTCTGGTCCTTGTCAGAAAATGTGCCGCAGAACCCAAAGTACTTATAGGTTAAAAATACTCCTTTTGCATTGACCAGAGGGTAATCTGTTCTACTAGGAATAAAAGCATGGATCAGCACCTTGGTGTTGGCAAGAGAGAGAAGCCAACTTTTAAAAGCACAAACGGAAGCTGCATTTTTTTTCCAAAGGGGGTCGGAGCCTGTCCTAGCTGTCATAAGAGAAGTGGTGTGGTACTTCCTAGATTGGTCTTCAGTCCAAACCCAAATTTATCTAACGTGCATGTTTTGGGAATGTAGGAGTACCAGGAGAAAACAGGCTTGCCAAACTAGATTTGATTGAATATTAGAACTTGAAAAGTATCTGTTAGCTTTAGCTTGCTAGCTAATTAAGTAATATGCAAGTGGCTGTTTTTAATGAGAAACACTTTGTTAGCATTATAGCACAAATACCTAAGTCATATTTTGGCTAAATGATATCTCCCTAAATACTTTTTTAGTGCTGCTGATTCACTGTGTACCATTCCCTATAAAACATTAAAATATGCTATTAGGCTAATGAGTTGTAGGAAAGCATTGTGATATTTAGCTCAGTTTGGTCAGTCTGCTCTAGATTAACTATAATATTTCTGCCAAATGACTGTAGAATATTTGCTCTATATTAACAAGAAAAGGTATCCCCCTCCGTCCAGATGAAAATAGTCTCGTCCTCGCTCCAGATGCAGATAGGGGGGTCTTTCCCTTGCAGGCATAGAAAACCATGTCCAACAACACATATGAAGGGATGTGAGTTTATATGGTATAGATTAGCTAGTTTTAGACTTCTATTCTTTCAGAGTTTCTGATGAAATATTCCTACAATGGAACAGATTTGTGCTTTTGAGGGGTGTAAAAGTAATACCGGACTTTATTCTTTACTTGATGATCCTCATCTGGCGACAGACAGCAGCTCAAATTGTAGCAGCAGCAACTTCCAACAGCTCTTCCTGCAGCTGCCACAACCTGCCGTGAGTTTCCACTGCTTTCCAGAGCTGCTGACAGGCCAGCTAACAACGCTAACGGCTCAGACTGATACGCTTCAGGACCGCCTTGGCCATGTGTAGATGAGGAGATTCAGGAGGGGAAAGTCTTCCACATCAAATACCGCTCTGTGGCGTAGGTGCGTTTTAAATCTGGCTTTCCATCTTGCCAGTGAGCTGAGCTGCTGTCTGTCAATCATTTCTGCCTGCGTATCCCGACCCGCCCACTCTCCGTCCCCTGATCACCCCACATCGCCCACCCCAACCCTCGCAGTTTCAGGCATTTTTCAAATTTTGGCAGTGAGTGGACTTAAAGTAGTGAGTGTAAATACACTTTAACCTAGTAGCTGTGGCTATATTAGCTACATTAACTTTTATTTTTTAGCTGCAGCTTCATTGTGCATTCGATTTGGAAATCGGATATGGGAATGACTTTTTATTTAAATATTCTCAACTTTAAATACTTTAAATATTCTTAAAATATTCTCAGTGTGTGAGAAATCTGGGTGTCCTTTTTGACTCTGAGCTTGGTTTTATTCCACACATTGGAAATGTCACAAAGACAGGATTTTACCATCTTAAAAACAGCGTCAGAGTCTGCCCATTTTCCTGAGCTCCTTTATCTGTATTTTTTTCCTTGTTGCTCTTATCTGTTCTTATTGTCTATAAGTTTATTTAATCTTATTTTTACTTTTTAACTCCAGTGTTTTCCTCCTGGGGATCCTCCACACTGGTAGCTCTACCTGCTCTGGCTGTGGCGTTGTTGCCACGGTGACTGTCCTTGTCTGCGTGGCTGGGG
The DNA here is from genome assembly GCA_036919975.1 of Melanotaenia parkinsoni. Classification (NCBI taxonomy): domain Eukaryota; kingdom Metazoa; phylum Chordata; class Actinopteri; order Atheriniformes; family Melanotaeniidae; genus Melanotaenia; species Melanotaenia parkinsoni. The sequence goes on along the minus strand of JBAFTA010000005.1, from coordinate 33,073,230 downwards.
GTCCTGCATTGCAGCTCCATGGCTGCGGTGTGGACCCCAGCCTGCTCTGACCTGGGTGGTTCCTGTGGTGGTGCCCGCTCTGGTCATGGGTGGGCTGGCTTCCAGTGTGACTGGATCCCCAAGATACCATTTCCTCACAGCAGCGTTAAGCCAGATGTTTTCATTCTTTTGATATTTTTATACTTACATTCAGTTAAGAGATGGTAACGAGGGATGGGAGTTCATGTTTGTACAGAATGGGTTAGTTTGAATATGTTTGTGAACGACTATGCAGTGTGTTTTAATTTTTTTTGTTATATACTTTGGTATGTGAAGGCTTTTAAATTTTGTTAATATCCAGAATTTGTTTTTATTATGTACAGCACTTTGTGTTGCTTTGTGCATGAAAAGTGCTCTATAAATTTTTGATTTGATTTAAATGACGTCTTATTCTAGCTAAGAACGTTCTTGTCGGAACATTAAAAAACTGTTAAAAAAAACTTGCGCTCTCTCTTTACATACTTGTCACAGAAGAATATGAAAGACACCAAAGGTAAACCATAATATTACATAAGAAAAATTGTGAATGTGTTTTATTGTATGAAAAAGAGAGTGGTTGTTTTGATGTCTTTCCCATGTGTGCAACTTGTTTTTGTTTAGTGTAGATAAGGTTTATGCAAGAATAAACCGTTGAGTTGTTGGGCAGCCATCTTTACTGGGTGAAGCTGAAGTTGTTGAGTTTGACCCAACTTTCCGAGTCAGTTATCTGACTTCAAGAAGCATTTGAGTTGTTTTTCCGACTGGGAACTTGAAAAATCTGACTTCTGAGTACAAATCGAATGCACCAATATTAGCAAGATTAGCTTTACAGGTGCAGCTGTATTAGCTAAATTAGCTTCATAGTTGAAGCTGTATAAGCTTTATAGCTGTTACTATATTAGCTGAATTATCTGTATATGTTTTGTAGCTGTAATTATGTTTGCTATTTTAGCTTTGTTACTGCAGCTATATTAGCTTTATAGCTGTAGTTGTATTAACTTTGTAGCTGTAGCTATATGAGCTATATTAGCTTTATAGCTGTGGCTATATTAGCTTTGTAACTGTAGTAATGTTAGCATTATTAGCTTAGTAGGGAAGCATATTGCCTGTGCAGAAATGGAATCTTGTTTTACTTAAAATCTTTTCAGTTTTGTAAAATGTGAGGTAGTATAAGACAAATTTGTCATTTGAATAATAAAAAGATAATTTAATACAAAGAAACAAATGCAAACTTTATATTTCCTGTGCAGCTTTTTCCATACTCACTAGCCCTCTGTACACGCCTCTGTGTATAAAAACCCAAACACATAGTTTCCCACTGACTCCATGCATGGCTTTAACAGCAGCCCATGCAGAGAATCACTTACCTCCACACATACACAATCTTAAAGGAGTTGAATAAACTCTCCCTTGTCTTCGTGCATGACATTTGCAGCTTTGTTTTAGTCTAAAGCTACATCCTGTCTTATGAAGAGTAAATGAAGTTCACGAGTAGAAGCAAACCCAGATGAATGGTGCTTTATAAAAGTCACTCAAACACAAACCTGTGTAGTTCAATGCTTTCCTGGATCTTAGTCAATTTCTTCTAAAACTCGTCCGCTCAACAAGGCTCATGGCCTAGGATCCAGTTGTTCAACAACTCCTTTGCTCACAAACCCTCACATCATGGCCCAGGATTTTCCAAGTCTTCTACACAGACTGTGTTTCTTTTTTTTTTTCAACCTATAAGTAAAGATGATGCTTCAACTCATTTCCATGACTGGATTAACATCAGGTCTTTTTGCCAAAATAAGCTACTTCTTATGACATAGTAGATCCTACATGAAGTTTGCTGTGGTGGTGATATGTTAAAACACAAAATTATTTAGATTTCTACAACATATTCACACAAACCTGAAGCTGTTTTCAAGGTGCAACATCTAAGGGGCAAAAACGCAAAAGTATTTTAGCAAACCCACCCTTTCATCCCCACGAAGTCAGGGATTGGCCTCCCTGAAACCGACCATGTCTGAAGCCAGGTACCAAAGTGGATAGGTTTGAGTCCTCTACCGTTTTTGGTACTGTGCGGACAGCGAAGCCGCACAACTCAAGGATATGGCGTCAATGTGACGAACACGCGCTGATTCCGAATCCACCCTTCCTCGAGTTTTTTATGCTTTGTAGTCAAGCATTTTTTGAAGAAGCTCAACTTCATTAGTCCAAAGAAATGTTTCTCTTTTGCTTCGCAGTGAATCCTCAGCTATCTTTTTATTTGCTTCTGATGTGAACTCCCTGCAACACGTAGTGAGCCTTTATCTGCTCATGCGTTGTTTTGCTCTATCTTTGGAGTGTTACTCTTTAGCGCTCCCCACAGCCTGTAGTATGTACTACAGCGGTGTCAGGGGATGTTGAAGCCTTTCTCCAACTTTTCACCACTGTTTTCACACCTGAACCGGCTTCGGTGCCATGTGGACATAGCCTAAATGGTACTCAACAACAACGTCATTAGGTACATCTGTTCAGTTGCTTGTTAACGCAAATAGCTAATTAGCCAATCACTCAAATAAGTCTTGATCATGTAGACATGATCAAGACGACTTGCTGGAGCTGAAACTGAGCATCAGAATAAGGAAGAAAACGGATTTAAATGACTTTGAACTTGGCATCGTTGTTGGTCTGAGTATTTACAGAGATTTTCACACACAACCATCTTCGGGGTTTACAGAGAATGGTCTAATAAAGCGAAAATACCCTGTGAGCAGCAGTTGTCTGGACCACAATGTCTGGTTGATGAGGTCAGAGGAGAATGGGCAGACTGGTTGGAGATGATAGAAAGGCAACAGGAAGTCCAGTAAGCACTGGTTCCAACCAAGGTCTGCAGATGGGCTACAGCAGCAGAAATACTATGAATGAAAAGAAACGTACTTTATTCATCCCACAGAGAAATTTAAATGTTGTAGTTTTTTTTTTTTGTTTTGTTTTGTCTTAATTAAACTGAATCAAAATGGTATCGTAACAGACTTTTTGTTTCTGGCAAACATCCAGTTTTTATCCAGTAAATCAGTATGTTGCATCATTATCAATATTGTGATTTCATATTACTTTTATGCAAAAAAATTAATTAATCGGTCAGTGTTTACAGGAAAAATAGTTGAGTTAAAATACTTTGAGCTGGTTTACATGCAGCTTTAGGCAGGTCCCAGCTTTGTCAAAGTGGGGATTTGGCTTTGTTTATGATCCGAGTTGTCTTAAATTTAAGGATTAAATTTTTATCTGACTATCTGAGAAGAGCAGCGACAGTCTTGTCTGGAGATGTTTAATCTTAGAATTGCTGTTTGTTAGTTTAAATGTCTAAAAGATGAGAATATGAGATTACACAATGTTTTTCTCTGGGATCAGCTTTGCTCTGTTAGCAGGAATTTAGGATTGTGCTGTTTAAGCTGTCTGTTTATAGCGTTTGGTTTCATATTTCTCAGCTCTTGGGGAGGGAATGACACTTTTTTGTGAGTGCTGGCTGTTTTTCCACTTCTGGCCAGCTGATGAGACAGTTCACACTGATCATCACCAGGCTGAATTCCACAGTAACGGTGGAGCACACTCATGTTGTGTAATAGAGGTTTTTCCTGACTAAAGCTGAGAGTTTGTGGCTTTTACAGAGCTGGCTCCACTTAGCCCTACAGGGGTAGAGGGGGTTGCAGAGCCTTGTGGTGACTGGCCTGGATTGGAGCCCAGTTTTTAGAGGAATGCTTGGCAAAGGGGGCCACCTAGTGGCTAAAATGTAGAATCAAATGATGGTTTAGTTACTGGGATTTTAAGTATTTCTTTTGAAGACTGTTTTTTGTGGATTTTACCACATCAAATGAAATCTAAAACAAAGGGTATATATTTCTTATTTACAGCTGGTTCTGGCATTCTTCGTGACGGGGCCACAGCTGCTCAGATCCAGGGACCTCTGACTCCCTCTGAGTTCTCCAAAATGTGGACAGAAGGAAAGAAATTTTATTTCTATAGCACCTTTCATAAATAAAAACATACAGTGCTTTAAAATAGGATTAAAAAAGACATAAAAAAGACGGAACACATAAGAGCACACACACACAGTCATAAAAACCCTTGTTAAACAAAAAACCTGTTTGAATAAAAATGTTTTCAGCTGCTTTTTAAAATGAAAAAAGTTGGACGATAAAAAAAAAGATTAAATTAATGCATTTTCAGTTTTTACAGTTTTTAGCTCTGCCTTTAAATAGTTCTTTATTTGGAGGACGAAGACAAGAATCAGATTGTTTACAACATGTTTTTGAGCAAAAACATTCAAACTAATTGAAAATTTAAAATATAAATTACAGACAAAAAAAAGTTTAGATTGATTTAAAGAATACAAATGAAAATAATATAAATAAATGAATAAATGCAGTAATTCCTAGGTTAGTTCCTAAGTAGTTTTCCACATTAAATTCCATCTATTCAGGTAAGGACAGACCAGAAAAAGGGTGCACATGTGAATGCAAAAGAAAATGGTCTAGATTTTAGGATACAGTGAACTGATGATTATCAGAGCTGAGCACAGCAGGATACAGCCCCAACTAGCAGGACAGATCAGTTGCCGGGCTAAAAAACAAGACAGCGGCCTCCACTATCCAGCAAGAGATATGTGGCTCACTGCCAGAGACCTGCTGCCAAGCTACCTTACCATCTACCGACCTCCTCCATCCATTGGGAGATCTGGGACTTGGCACGCCTCCTCCATCCATCGGGAGATCTGGGACTTGGCTCGCCTCCTCCATCCATCGGGAGATCTGGGACTTGGCTTGTCTCCTCCATCCATCGGGAGATCTGGGACTTGGCTCGCCTCCTCCATCCATCGGGAGATCTGGGACTTGGCTCGCCTCCATCCATCCATCGGGAGATCTGGGACTTGGCTTGTTTCCTCCATCCATCGGGAGATCTGGGACTTGGCTTGTCTCCTCCATCCATCGGGAGATCTGGGACTTGGCTCGCCTCCTCCATCCATCGGGAGATCTGGGACTTGGCTCGCCTCCATCCATCCATCGGGAGATCTGGGACTTGGCTTGTTTCCTCCATCCATCGGGAGATCTGGGACTTGGCTCGCCTCCTCCATCCATCGGGAGATCTGGGACTTGGCTCGCCTCCTCCATCCATCGGGAGATCTGAACCTGAAGATTTGATCCAATCCGATAACCAAAATCCGATCAGATTACGTTTGAACAACCGGCCCTTTGAGATTCAGCTTCTTTTGCAATCGCCTTTTAAGATAAGATAAGATAAGAAAAGAAAACTTTATTCATCCCTTAAAAGGGGAAATTTCTTTTGAGGCTTTCCCTCCTTGTGGAGGGTTTTCCACACAACTGTCAGGTCAGCGACCTTCCCCATGATTGTAAGTCCTACTGAAATAGACTGAGAGACCATTTTAAAGCTCAGCAGTCCTTTGCAGGTGTTTGGGATGAATTGGCTGGATAGACTGTGGCACTTAGAGGCTACAACACTGAACCTTTTTTACACTATTCTAACTTTCGGAGATTTTTGGGTTTACAGAAGCTGTAAGCCACAGCCATCTAAATTATAACAAATAAATCTTTGAAACATCTCACACTGATATTAAATAAGTATATTATGAAATAAAAATGAGGCAGTTAATGGTGTGCGGCTAAGGGGGTGGGGTTGAATAAGTTCTGGATTCTTCCCACTCCCTTTGGACAAAGACGTCTTTTACTTTTCCTTCTTTTGTATATTCCATTTCTTTTCCTGTTTTTTTTTTATATGCCTGATGTTCAAATACATCTTTCAATCAATCGATCAATTCCTACATTTACTTTCATTTCATTGCAGACTGTATGAACCCAAGATGTTTTGTTGCATCAACTTTAATGTGTTTATATCAGGCTACAAGGGAGGGGGACAATGAGGGGAAAAATGTTTTAGTAAATTTAAACTGGCTTTTTATTCTTTTACTTTTATTTTTTGTTTTAAACTGTACAGCACCCAGTTATTTAATCCGTTTTCTAACTGATTAATTGATTTTGAAACATCTAATTTTTCCATGTAGTCCAAATTCAGTTTGAGTGCCTTTGGTTTTATGAGTTTTTTTTTTAAAACTCTTTTAAGAAAACTTGTTTTAGTAGCTTTATTAAACTATTTTTCTTTCATGTTTAATTTTATTGGGTTTGTCTTTTTACAGTAATTTGTGAAGCACTTTGGATTAAAATGTGCTATTGGAATAAACTGAACAGGCGATACTGTGAGGTGATTGTAATCATCACAGGATGTGACATTAAATTGTATTTGACACCTTTTTGATGGGAAATGATCAAATCTATCTAGTGGTAAAAACGATAAGATAACGAGGTAGAGTCTGATTTCTGTTGCCATGGTTACTTCCCTGCGTGATGTTTTGTGTGCTAGTCTGTGTTTTGCATGAGAGGCAGGGCTGTCGTTATGCAGTGGCAGACTGCAAACAGGACGAGATGTGAGAGCAAATCCTGCTACAAATATCAGCTACATAAACAGTTGCATCCTATGATCCACAGCGTTCGACATTGAACTCCTGCTCTGGATCAATCTGTACATCCTGGCGCTGTTTGAATCTGAAAATTCTTGTCGAGAGCTAAACACAGATTTCACGGACTGTCAGTAGTAGATATTCTGTCTCTACTGGTCTTTATCTTCTTGACTAATGACTAATGGCCTTATCTTTGTCTGAAAATAGTTCAACATGATATGAGCTGATCTTCCAGGTCTTCCTGTCCAGATTTACCCTGACTGTTTATGTTTCTGCTGTATGACATGAGGAAATCTCCCCTCTGATTGTTGCTGTGAGTCATTTCTTTGACAAAGCTATCTCTATCTTTCCTTACTGCAGGAAATGAGGTCCACACACAGGAAAAATGACTAACCCTTCCCTTCTCTTTGTTCTCCATTAGTCCAGTGCAGTTCCTCGTCCATGCTGCAGACTCTGTCGTGTTTTGTAATTCATGTTTAAGCAATGCTGTTGGTTTCATTTACCACTGTTTCCCCTTCTCTTCTTCATATACTCCTCCGTCAGTCAAAGCATGTCCTTCTGTCTTTTTTCTTTAGCTGATTGACACATTTGCGTTGGAGATTGGGGAGCTAAAGAAGGAGATGGTCCAGACTTCTCCCACTATGGACAAAGAGCCCATGTTGTTACCAGGGTAAGACTGTTTTACCTGTTTCATTCATTTCTTTCTTTTAGGCTTAGATTCTGTTTTGCATGAGAGACACTTGCATGCAAAAATATGAGACAGTGAATCTTTAGTGTGTCAGAAGTGATGATAATGGTGCTGCTGCGTATTTCATGTGAATTGTGAGGGGCAGGGGAAACTGTGCTGCTGTGGTTATTTGTTCTGAGCTCAACAATGATGCTGATAATCTTAGTAATAACAAGCTGATACCGTCCCACCATCCCCCACAGCTCAGAATGAATCCAACATTACTTCAGGAAGCAGCGTCTTGTGGGACAACTACTTCTTCTACTGAATTACAACCCCGAGCACAATGAGCACACTTCTTGTTTGTAGCGCTTTTAAAAGATCATTTCAGATCTTGCTTTGTTAATAAAGGGAAACCTAAAAGGTGATACCCAAAGGAAGCTGCTAATTCCTCAGATCTTCTTAGGCCACGGTGTAAAAACATTTCATACGACAGAAATGTGACTGCCTTGCAGTGTTGTTTTAATAAAGGGATAAACAATGTTATTGTCAACCCCAGCTGCAGCAGTTTCTGAACTATCAGCAAGTTTGATGTCAGTGTTCTGTGGCTGAGAAGCATCATTATCCACCAGAAGGGCACATAGTTGTACGATAAGCAGTGCTTCCAATATTTTGGACATCCGGGCCAATTTAGATGCTGTAGTTGTTTAGGCTTCAGCCCTTTATGCAGAGAAAAAGCAGGAACAATTATCTATAAACAGAAGATTAACGATAAATTAAATTGAAATATTTTCATCATTCATTTGACTTATTTCCTGGGTACAGTCCCACTGCAGTACAGAGTTATTTTAATTTAACGAGACTGGAGTAGAATTAGGTCAAAACTTTATATGGTTCATTAGTCACCGACTATTAAAGCGTGTTTACAGACGTGTTGCTGCCATCAGATTCACTATCACCTCATATTTTCCATGAATTATAAAATTTCTTAGTTTCAACATCTGATATGTTGCTTGTGATTTATTGGGAATAAAATATGGATTGATGAGATTTATAAGTTATTGCATTCTGTTTTCATTTACATTTTACACAGATTCCCTATTGGGATTGAGGTGGGACATTCCCTGACTTCTGATAATGCTTCCACTTTGATTCCCTTCAGTAGCTTTTGTAAATTCTGCGTCATGACTTGATAAGTTTCACCAGCAGGTGGCAGAGTTGTTTTATGCTCACCGTGTCTCATCTGCAGGCTGGAGAGTGGGGTTTACTTGCAGGCCCAACACCGTGCCGGGTCAGAGGGTGAGAGGGATTCTGGCTACGATTCCTTGAGGAGGAAGATGAGCGTGTTGGAAAGGCTGACTCAGACTCACCCGGTGTGGTTGCTGCTGGCGGTCAGTGAAGAGGAAGCCACTCGCATACTGCTCAAACAGCTGCCAGGGGTGAGGGGTCACCGTTCTCATATACATGTGGGTCTCTGATTCTTTTCTGAGAGGATGTTGTGTTTAATATATTTTGTGGAGCAGGTGTTCCTGGTCAGGAAGTCTGCTACTCGACAAAGGAAGGTTCTCTCTGTGCGTCTGGATGAGGATCAGACAGAAACTCCAATACGTCACTTCACTGTCAGGGAGAGTCAGTACAGTAAGTAATAAGTCTGTTTTTACTGACCTTCTACTGAAAATTATACCAATAATGAACAGAAAACATGTTCACACCAACTTCCTTCCACATCATCTTGATGGTCAAAGATTCGACTACATCAAAAAATCTGTAGTGGATGGTGGATTATAAAACTTTGCTCTTTGAGTTTCGTTTTTCCCTCCAAGTTTTGTTTCATAAAATCTGAAGTATTGGTCACATTGAACTCTGAATCAAACACATCGCTTCCTGTCTGCCTCCGCGTGTTGTGTACAAATACACAAAAAAGAGAAATGAAAGTGTGACCATAGGCAGCAACTCTAAAATAAAGCTGTAGTGTGGCTGCTTTAAGTAGGAAATACTTGCCTACATGCAGTCGTGACTCATGTTGCTCAGTTTTAGCTCAGATGTTTCTGTGCTGAACAGTGGTAACTTCAAACTTTCTTATATTGTTTACCAGCCATGTCAGAGAAACAACAGCTCTTATTTACTTCAGAAAGGTGTTTAATGTTGTACAAATCAGTCTCTGGGAGACAGTGGAGCTTTGACACTGCCAACATGTGATGATGAACTAGCTGTGGACATATTGCTGAAATCACAGCACACGTCTGAGGGAGAGGAGCGTCGTTGGCCGACTGTGGCCTTCAGATGTAGGTCAGCTGTTGGTCTCTCGTAGTGCTGCTGCTGGATTTCTGCACAAAGAGTTTTCACTTAACTAATCTGTAATTGGTTCAGCTGTGCCTGAGCTCTTGCTTTCTATTTGTCTGTTTTGCCCTGCACTGCGGCCTTTTGGCTGTGGTCTGTTCTGATGGGGGTGGTTGCCGCTGTTTGACATGGGTGGACTGGCCCCTGGTGTGGATGGATCCCCATGACACTGATATTGTTTCCTCACAGCAGCATCAGGCCGGATTTTTATCACTTTTAGTATTTTTAATAACATTCTGTTCGAGACAGAAATAAGAGAATCATGTTTGTATAGAATGGGGAGGGAAGGCTACATGGTGTGTGTGTGTGTGTATGTGTGCGCGCGTGTGAGTGCGTGCAGCTGTGTGAAATATTTTGGTGAGTGTTTCTATTGTTATGTATTCCTACTTTGTTTTGTTTTATATGCATAAATGTTTTTAATCATGTAAAGAACTTGTGGCATGAAAGGTGCTTTATAAATAAAGTTTGATTTGATTTGCTGGATCTAAATTATCTGTGGGTCAGTATATGGATCTAAAACCATGACATATTACACTGCGTCATTATTTATGTATTCAGTTCAAATTCAGGTGTGTGTTAACTCAATGCCAAAGAGGAGAGACGGCAGAGAAGCTGCTCATCTCTCTCGGAAAGGTTACAGCATAATTATTCGACTATTTTAAGTCCATCATTCTGCAGAGAGAAAAGGGAAAAAAAAATTCATGATGGCTGCCAATCTTCCCAGGAGTTGATGTCCCAGCAAGTTACACCTAAGGTCCAACCGTTCAGTGTTTAGAGAAACTGCAAAGAAACCCAACAGCTACATTTCAGACTTTCCAGGGCTCAGGGATCATTTTAAATATTTAACTTCATGACAGTATAATTAGAAAAAGACTGAACCAGTGTGGCTTGTTTGGTAGAGCTGCAGGAAAAAATCCTCTTTTCTCTACAAAGAACATGATAGCACAGCTTAGGTTGGCAAAGCTGCATCCGGACAACCCACAAGACGTCTGGAACAATGTGCCAGACCAAACACATCATATCAGCACAAACACCTCATACCAGCTGTCAAGCACAGTGGTGGAGGGATGATGATCTGGGCTTGTTCTGCAGCTACAGGACCTGGACACCTTCATAAACTCTTCTAGTTACCAAAGCATTTCAGAGTGAACTGTGAGGCCATCTGTCTGACAGCTATAGCTGCGCTGGAGTTATTTCATGCAAAAGGACAATGATCCAAATGCAGCAGCAGATCTACGATAGAATAACTGAAATAGAAAATAATCAAGGTGTTGACATGGTCCACTTAAAGTCAAAAACCTCAACCTGACTAAAATGGTGCGTTGGGATGTTCAGAAAGCTGTGCAGAAACCAGTGCTGCAAACCTCAATGAACTGAAGCAACACTGGATCAAAATGAGAGGCTGATAACGTCCTGCAGAAAAACACGACTTCAGTTTTTCACACACTTTCTGTATGCTGGCCTTTATTAAATTATTCTGTTTCATGTTGTCGTTTATCTCATTCTAAGAATGGTTAATAACCTGATTTCACTTACTTTCATTCACTTTCAAATTAATTTATTTATATTCAGTTTGTCTCCATTTTGATTTGTCTGTAGCTTTTTCTCTGGAGGGATCTGGGATCAGCTTTGCAGATCTGTTCCGCCTTGTGGCGTTCTACTGCATTAGCAGGTAAATCAGCTTCTGTCGCATCATCTGTTTTTCACTGCAAGCTACTGTTGCTCCCTGGTTGGACAATGGAAAATCCATGGGTGAAAATGTTTGTTGAGTAAGCAGTCCGCTCTCACTTCTTGTTTTTAAAGCATGCCTTTCCTCAGGAGACGCATACAGACTCCAGCAGCACACGCATGAAGTTAGCTGCACTGCAAACAGCAAACGAATGCACCACAAGTTACATTCATCTATGATCTCACTGTTATTGAACAGTGTATTTTTACTGGAAGTCCTGCTCCCACTATGCTGGAAACAGAGAGTACGTCACTGATGCTTGAGGATGTTTTCACTTCTCTGTTTGCCGGAGTTCAGGGTGTTTTTTTACCAACCAAACTTGTGGCATCTTTAGATTTGTTCACTTTTAAATGAACTTTACTTGTTCTCAAGTTTGTTTGTTTTTTCTGCAACATTTTTAGCATTTCCTTCTCAAATTTTGTCTCCTCTTCTTCTTTGACTTAGAGATGTCCTGCCATTCGTGCTCAAACTCCCAGAAGCCATTGCATCCGCAAAGACCCAGAAAGAGCTGGAGGAGGTGGCTCAGCTTGGAGCAGGTAACATCATCCATCGTCTGATGCAAGCTGTTGACTTCAAGGTTTTGGTTAAATTTAGCCAAGTGCTTTTACATTAATGCATCTTTGCCTTGTTCAACTCCTCTGTTGTAGATATTTCAGGAGACAGTAAGCTTAATACAACAGGTGTCCAGAATAATCTTTAGGAAAAAATGAGGACAAGTCTAATTATTGTTTGTTTTTAAGACTGACTGAAAGTAAACAGAAATCAGAGAGGGGGAACATAGCTTTGCTGTAGATGGATCTTAAACAAAAAAAACTTAAATTGTTTCTGGTGTTTAGCTGCATGTGATCACAGGAACTGGTTCCAGGAACTGGTTCCTTTAGGGCTCCTTTCTACCGCATCACCTTGTCCAGAGTGGGAACTAGGCTAGGTTTCATGGAGAACTTTCACTCTCAAAAATAACCCAGGCAGAGGGGTATTACTCTTGAGATTACCCTGTACCTTCAAGATGAGGCTAACAGCTCTGAACAGGTCCAAATGTTTCTAGTGTTTAATATGTTTTCCATCTTTCTGTGTCAGTTTGAATGAATGACTTTCAACAATAACAAGTCAAAGTTCATCTGCAACCTCATAAAACATTAACAGATTCTTAACGGAAAGAACTGAAGCTAAAGTGCCTTTTCTTGTTTGGTTTGTAAGACCATCAGGATGCAACAGAGCTTGGAGGCCTAATCTGATTTACAGAGCTAAATGAAATGAGAAGTATGTTACTTATCCTTGAGATAAAATTATAATGTTGTAGTAGGTTTGCTTTTTGTTTTTATAAATAGTTACAAGCCACATTGTCCAGAGAACGATGATGGTTAGTAGGAATAACTCCCTGCATCTTTCTGTCTTGCAGCAGCTTGAATAAGCCTCTGACTGAACACACTGTTGTTGTGTAGAGGATATGAAGAATTGTCCAAAATATGCAGCAGCTTTTGCAGCATTTTTCTGGACAGTGAGGTGCAGGAGCCCCAGATCAGTTTCACTTACAGATTCTGAATCTTGATTTATCCGTTGCCATGAATATTTATTATAACAGATCCTGAAAAGAGTCCAATGTAGAGAAGCTGCTCAAACAGCACAGCCTCTGAAACAGTGTTAAAAGGTCTTTTTAAACACAGCCTGACAGTGGACTTTAAAAAAATGAACACAGTATGGTCTGACCTACTACAATTACTGCCAGCCAATAACAGAAAAATTGTAAAGATAAATACTTTTAATCCATCTCTGGTTATATTATGCTAGAATATCCGACCCCTAGTAGTGCCTCTAGAATAAATCACCTCTCAGCTTATCAAAACAAAAAGTTGCAAGCCAGTAAGTTCTGGTGCAGTCGGTCGAAATGCATCATAGATTTATATCACAGAGGTAAAAAGTCCCTTACAACTTATTTAGGGTATGACTAATACGTACCGAGGAGGAGGTGATTAACTTAGCTCAGCAAACTGAAACTATCACTGAGGTTCATGTTTTAATAATAATAATAAGAAGAAGAATAAGGTTTGTGTTTTATTTTGTTTTTAATACCAAATTACGGTTTTGGCAGGACTTTTTAGGGAGTGTGTGCTTTGCTGTGTAGTGCCATTTATTACACTTGACACAGAAAACCAGATGAGATAAAAAACAAACCACAGACAGATGATAAAAGTCTGGTGACTGAATGAGCGTCCACTCACATGCCTGCTAACCACAACAAGCTCAAAGGTGAGGTGAACACAATTCCACAGTAACATTCAGTGCCCAGACAATCTGCTGTGTTTCTGATGTTATCTGACAGTTATTCAAAGACGTGGTCTGAACTGCACCCCAAAGGGAGTAACAGGATCAATGATGGTCTACAGCCCACATGTACCGGTTTAGATGCTTAGTTCTTTTGCCCAAAACAAACCAAACGTAAAGTAAGAAGTAAAAACATGAAGCCTGTCAGGTCAATGCAGAAAGAAGGCTTCAGTAGTGACACTAAATGTTTCTGTTTGATTATGCAATTGAGATAAACAAAATTAATTTAAAAAGATGTTTTCCTAAACCTAACCAAGTAGGTTAGGTAAATGGGATAGTTTCTCTCTAGGATTGAACCCAGGAGCTTGCTGTCCTTCTTCTCCTAAACTGGATTTTTATAAAAAACAAAAAAAACAAAAATGTGTAAAATGACTTTCTTATTATGGCACCGGCTCAGGTGGTGGAGCCAATGACCAGAAAGTAGGCGGTTCGATTCCCATTCCCCCAGTCATCTGTTGTTGTGTCTTTGGGCAAGACACTTCACCCTTCTTGCCTCCAGTGTTGGCATCGCTGGCATCTGCTGTGTCCCGGCCCGCCCACTCTCCAACCCCTGATCACCCCACACCTCCCACCCCAACCCTCGCAGTTTCAGGCATTTTTCAGATTTTGGCAACGAGTGGAGTTACGCAAAAAGTAGGGGGTGTAAATACACTTAAAGAATTTTTTTTGACCAGATAACTTTACTGTTTTAAGCAAACATGCAGTCAAAACAAAGATAAAAACAAAACAAATAATAATAATAAAAAATTATACAAATTTGTGTTTCCATATATTATTTGTTATAGGTTTGCAGGATTTTCTTTCACTATTTTTGGTGCTGTATAAACTGCAGTGACTCAGCATCCACCAGTGGAAACCTGCAACATAGCCAAGTGCTTACTCCACAGTGAAGGGTGTGACCAGTGGAAAGCTCAACACTGTCCAAACACACACATACCAGCACACCAGGCTTGCAGCCTTGAGTTCTAAACTAACAGCAGCAGTTAGCTATGTCACTGCTCGCAGAGATGAGACATCGTCTTTGTGTTGGTGTGAATGCATTCCTGAGTGGATGTGGGTGTGTGCATGCTTGTGCTTTTTGCATTGCTTGTCCTGACAGTTGACATTGAGGCGAAGAGACTGAAAGTTCTGGGTGTGGGCCAGTTGCAGAACTTTTCTTTAGGAAGGTTTCCCCTCCACACTGAAAAGTTTCTATTTAAAGTTTAACCTGTGGGGTGAAATCCTGGCATTCACACGTGGAAAAAACAAAAACAAACCTCATGTTACAAACAACTTCAGAGACATTTGTGTGTTTGCATCATATGTGCCTCCTACCTGAGCGTGTGGATTGTTATTACGCTGGCTCTGAATCATTTCAACTTGTTCCTCTTTAGGACAGAAGTCGGTTTTATAACTCTAAAGCTACCAGGCTGATTTTCATGTCACTTGACCCAGAAGTAATGCATGTGGAAAAGAACAACAGCATACCATGACTCAGCAGCTTGTAGAAAACATTTACTTGCAGTAACGTGGAGTTATTTTTCTCAATGAGGTTATCAGTTTCTCACATCTTGTGGAGGATTCTTGCAGACATATTGAGTGACCATGAACTCACAGAGGAGTGAACTCTTAACCCGTACAACTACAAACCATTGTTAGCTATTTTTGATCGCTCTCTTTTATGTACCGTTCCTGAGATATTGTTGTCAATGTAAGTGATAGCGTCTGGAGGGATCGGCAATTTAATGGAGTTTTAAGGGTTAAACTTTCTGACCTTAAAAAATGTTTCTGACTCATTTGGATTGTATAGTGATTATATTATTATTATATAGATTCCTG
Source organism: Melanotaenia parkinsoni (assembly GCA_036919975.1). Taxonomy (NCBI): domain Eukaryota; kingdom Metazoa; phylum Chordata; class Actinopteri; order Atheriniformes; family Melanotaeniidae; genus Melanotaenia; species Melanotaenia parkinsoni. Next base: position 33,057,840 of record JBAFTA010000005.1, on the reverse strand, counting down.
GAGCTGTCGCTGAAATCACAATTTGATTATTGTTAAAAAAATTATTTAGGAAGCTGGCTTGGCTTTTAATCTGTCTTATATAGTAGTACCAGTATAGGAAAGCGGGATTCCTCTGGTCTTTCACTCCAATCAGCAAACATTGTCCAACTTTTCCAAAGAATTACAAGAAATCTTGGTATGATTTCAACATGTATTGAGGAATTTCCAGCAGCATTTTATAACTAAAAATATGAGAACCATCTAAGTTTTTTTATTTAAGTGGGTCAGTATAAGGTGTCACTGTTTAACTTGCTGATGGTTGCCATGGTTTCAGCTGTTCTTCGCTCACATGCAGCAGTGAGGACCCCACAGACTGATTTCAGTCTGCAGACATAAGACATCTGAAACTCTTCCACCAGCTGAAGCCAACAGCTTTATTGCTCCAGAAATGTTTCCATTTTTAGACGGCAGTATTAGTCGTCACTGGGCTTATGTTTTAGTCACTACAAAGACTCATTTAAGAGTTTAAAATTCATGTCATTTTCGTCTGATTGTGATGAAATCATTGTGTTGGAGTTTTGAGTTTACAGTTCAAATAAAAAAAGAAAAGGATCTGAAAACCAGTCATTCAGAGGAGCTAGAGGGAAATTACAGAGGAGGAAGAAGGGAGTGGTGGAACTGGAACTGTGTGCTCTGTGGTGTGTTTAGTGCCCTCCCACTCTGTCATTAGCATGGACAACTCCCTCTTCTGAGTGTGTGTCGTCAACCAGTGAATCAGAGGAAACACACACACAGTTGAATTCACTACATTTCTGTTACCAGACGGAAAAAAAGAAACTCTGAAAGCTTGAAGAGGTGAGGAGCTGAGCCTGTTTTTCTTCCTCTGATCCGGTTCACAGAGTCCAGGTAACAGCTGCTGTTTGGGAGCTTTGGTTAATGTTTGTTTCTGTGTGTGTGTGTGTGTTTTACAGGCTTCTGGGACTCAGCCCTGTGCAGTCAACGGCGCTCCTCCCCCCAACCTTGTCGCCGTCTGAGCCGGACTCTCAGCCCCCAGCGGACTAACAGGAACAGGGAGGTTGAGGGTTCGCAGCAGCGTCATACCGGGACTTACAGCGACAGCGCTCCCCCAACCTTACAGCCCCACACTCCTCCACCTTCCTTTCACCTGGAGAGCAGGCAACTCAGCGGCCCCCTGTGCTTTGTCAACCCCCTGTTTCTGCAGACGCATCCCCACCGCCACTGGGAGGACAACCCGCCTTCACAGCCCAACACAGAGGAGGTGGTCGAGTCAAAGCCACTGACTGAATGCCAGAGCAGCGAGCCGCACCTCAACCAGATCAAAGTTAGCGGTAAATCCCGGCCCCCTCCTCCTCGCCCCCCTCCTCCCCGCTCAATGCCACGCCGCCGGCCTGCTCCGCCTCCACCTGGACCTCCAATAGCAACCACCAGACCCAAGAGCATGCCAGAGGCTGTAGCTGGAAAGCAGCAGCAGTCCAGCCGGCGCCCAGCTCCTGCTCCACCATCAATGGGCAGCAAGCCCTCCAGTCCGTCCAAAAGCACCACCTCATCAAACCCGCCACCTCCACGGCCCAAGAAGCCCGACCTGGAAGCCCACCGCTGCCACATTGCTCTGGATGATGAAACCATCGCCAAAGCCCTTTCTCGTGCCAAGCTTCCAACATGCCAGCCGCCACCTGCCATCCCTGCCGACCTTCCGCGAGAGAATAGCACCACAAGTCCATCGGGTCCTCACGAGAGGGGACGCCAGCGGCTCAGTGACATGAGCATGTCCACTTCCTCCTCCGACTCTCTGGATTATTCACAGTCTCCTGGGTTCTCCCTGGGTCTGCCTCCAAGCCCATCTCAACACCTCAACCATCAAGATCCAGTGGACGACAGCAGTGAAGAGGATGAGGACGGTGAAGAAGAAGAGGAGGAAGACTATGGCGTGGGCCTGGAGGCAGATCTAGATATGCGCCTCCGTCCATCCTTCAAGTCACGGAGGCGAAGGGTGGCTGTGAGCCTGAGCGGGGGATCCTTCATCCTGCCCAGGGCCCTGAAGGGACACTTCAGCAAGGTGAGCGGCATGCTCAGCTCCCTCATGACGCCGGAGAGGCGGGCTGTAAAACGGATCGCTGAGCTGTCCCGGGACAAAAGCTCCTACTTTGGTTCTTTGGTTCAGGACTACATCAGCTTCGTTCAGGAGAATCGAAGCTGTCACACATCAGGAGTGGATTTTCTGCAGACTCTCAGGCAGTTTATGACCCAGATGAAGGCGTACCTGCGCCAGAGCTCTGAGCTCGACCCTCCCATCGAGTCCCTGATACCAGAGGACCAGATCGGTGAGTCTTTGCTTTGCTCTTAGGGTCTCTTGGTTGTTGGCTGCATCCGGACTTTGTGAAGCATTTCCAGGTGCAAGCGTGGGCATGTGTGTGATGTTTTACTCATATCTTACCTCTGATTCCAGATTCAGTTCTTTACACATTTTCATTCTTCATATTTGAGAAGTAAAGCTGTAGCTTTATACACTGACGTATTCGCTGAGCTGCGGCTTGATATTATCTGGGGAACCAAATCTGTAGACGGCGTTTCCCTTATTTGTCTGTCTCATTACTGGAGTTGTGTTACAGAAATACCAGCCTGCTGCACCCACTGATTTATTCTTGGCTTGTGCTCGTTGGCAGGTTTTCACACTGCAGCTAAGGCTGAACATGAAGGGCAGGGATTTTACTTAAATGTGATTATTACCAAGAAAGACTCATTTGTTTATACAGCACAAACCAACAATGACGTAATGAAACGTTTTTACAGGAATCATGAAATACATTAAAACTAAATTTATCAAAAACAATTCATGCTATAAAAGTAAAAAAATAGAGCAAAATGTTCAGTATGGTGAAGGTTTTTAATCAAAATCTTTGTTTTGATTTAGTTAATCAAATGCAGCATGATTTGATTTAAAAGGATAAGTTTTAAACAACTTTATCTTCCTTATTTATGAAGATTCTGACAGTTTTCAAGCCTAACATTAAGAGGATGCTGCAGGACTTACCAGTGAACTATGAGATTTATTTGAGAACAGGGTGTTTGATGCGTTGATGCGTCTCTAGTTTAAACTCTGTGGGAGCAAAGCAAATCTGTTCTGGATGATCTGAGAAGCCTGGAAGCTTCCTTACATAGATGAAGATCTGAAATATATTATATATAACTTTAAAAACTAGCAGCTTTATTTTAAATCTGACTTTCACAGACAGGAATTTGATGCAGAGATTTCAGAACTGGTGTAATATGATCCAGTTTTTGGTCATTTATGGTCTGACTGACCAGCAAACACACTGTTAGAGTGATAGATCTACTGGAGAGAGATGCATGGAGCGGTTTTTCTACATCCACAATTCTAAAATAGTTGGGACTCGGTGTAAATTGTAAATTTAAACAGCATACAGCGATTTATAAATCTCATCAACCTATATTTTATTCCCAGTAGAAGAGAAAAAATATATCAGATGATGAAAGATTTTTCATAATTTCAGATGAGATATAGCACGGTGTAAAAAGTAGTTCCAGTGTGACGTTTGGCACGGTGTAAAAAGTAGTTCCAGTGTGACGTTTGGCACGGTGTAAAAAGTAGTTCCAGGGTGATGTTTGGCACGGTGTAAAAAGTAGTTCCAGGGTGACGTTCAGCATGGTGTAAAAAGTAGTTCCAGGGTGATGTTCAGCACGGTGTAAAAAGTAGTTCCAGGGTGATGTTCAGC
>JBAFTA010000005.1:33001562-33045778 GCA_036919975.1 Melanotaenia parkinsoni | reverse complement strand
AGTAGCAGGAAGAACTGGAAATGAGGAAAAAGTGGAAACATGGAAATAGTTTCTGTTGTGTGTTTGTTTCAATAATAATATTTTTTCTCCTGAAAGCCAAGACTTGAGAGAACGATGAGATGAGAAAAGGCTAACTTCTCACAGTTGTTTTCATCTTCAGGCATCTTTTTATATAAAGAACAAAACCAGTTCAGATGGACATGTTTTTCCTGTCTTTGTGTTTAAACTTCTGTTACCAGTAATTCTGTTGGAGTAAAATGTTTATTTAACTTTCAATTTTGATTTGATTTTCAAAGACACCAAAATCAAGCATGGTTAGCGAACAGCTCCACGTTTACTTCGGGTCTGCCAGGGGCAGGCATTTTAAGACCATTTATATTAGATTAAACAAAAATAAAGACAATGAACCTGCCAGCTGAGACGGCTGATCTCTGCTGCCCGGAACAGTGCTGACTCACTCAAGGGCGGAGTAGAAAAACCAAACCAAAAGCTACGCCGTCCGTAGGTGGTTAAAGGAGCCCGTCTTTATGTGTTTATGTCAGTCAAAAACCATCCGATTCTGTCTCCGCTGTAATGTTTAGCAGGTTTTTAGCTTCTCTTTCGTACCTGGGGAGAAATTAGCTCATGTTCGATATAAACGAGAAGCCAAACGACTCATTACACACATTCATCTGTATGAACACATACAAACAAGAACTTCATCTGCTAGAAATTGGGACAACCTCCCCACCTCTTTTACCTCCTCGTGCCTGAAGCTTGACTTGGTTTTAGAGATTTACAGAAGCTTAAACTTTCTCTCAGTTTCCACAGTTTTCCTGTTTTTTCTGAGATTTAAAAGGAAAACGTTCACCATTTCAGAGGCTAAACGTGTTGCTTTTACTTTACATTGGTCAGAATTTAACCTGAAAATCTAAAAAGTCCAAATGAAGTGTAATTTGCTCCCTTATAGTTTTTCAGCTTGTTCTAGAGGGTTGTTTCTACTGTGACCATCTGAGCTGAGTTAATCCAGACAGCTCTGTGAGAAAATGTATAAAATATGAAGCAGAGGAAGGAAAAGTCTTAATGTGCAGGGCAGGAAATTCCTCAGTGTTTGATGTGACTGGCCTGGAGCTGGTTCAAATCCCTAAGTGAAATTCTTTCCAGTCGCTGTTGGGTGACTTCACTTTACTTCTGGGACCTTTAACCACAAAATTAAATTTAGTTAAACACTCCCCATTGTCAACTCTTTTTGTTTTTTGTTTTAGGGGGCTACTACCTGACCAGCGCCTACGGAGCCATGGCCCTCATCAAGAACTTCCAGGAGGAGCAGGCCGCCCGGGTGCTGAGCTCCGAGGCCAGGAACACGCTGCACCAGTGGCACCGCCGGCGGACCGCCCAGCGTTCAGTGCCATCTGTGGACGACTTTCAGGTATCACACCTGACCTGAGCCCACCTTGAACATCCAGGCTGTGAGTCTAAGTCGTACCAGTTCCAAGTAAATCCAACCTCTTGCAGTGGAAGGTGCATGAAGGCACTGCGCTCTTGTCCTCGTCACTGAAAATGAGCGAAACTACTAATGATCACGACACGATGTTATATCAATTCAGTGGCCAATGATTCAGTGTTTGCTGATTTAACAAATTCAGCCAGGATACCATTTTAATTTAATGTGATTCAGGAGGCAGCAATCGAAATGACACGATTTCACCTGTTGATTTAACACAATCACAAAAAACAAAGTGTTAAAATAGGATTTTATTTCTGGGCTAACAAATGTAAACAATTGCTCCTTAAATGCATCTCACACGATTACTGGATCCATGTTTGATATTTTATGCTACTGGATTGTTGATCACTGAATCGATGTGCAACATGTAGGAACCAATAATATAATAACACAGGCTATATGTAATGTAATAATTTTACCCATTTTAAATGTAATAAAGCCAATAACTTAATTACTTACCAATAATTTAATCATTTTTGATGCGCAAATTACACAAAACCTGTAAAAAAAAAAAAAAAGTATTTTTTAAAAAATGGATTATTACTGCAGTTTTATTAGACTGGAGTTATTTAATTTGCAAAGGTTTTTTTTCCCATGATAGGCCAATAACCAACCAGTAGTATAATAACTTTTACATTGACTCAGAAATGTCATTACTGATTGGCTTTATTACATTTAAAATGGGAAAAAAATTATTCTGTTATTGCTGGTTATTGGTTTCTACAACACCTGAAGCATGTGGATCTGGATCCAAGGACCAGAATCTGTAGCAGAGAGCACCCTCTAGTGGAATAACAGCATGCAACACCCTGCATGTGAACTCAGCGTCATTAATGTGTCTCTCATACATTGTGGAAATTTTAGTGTTAACTCAGGACTTTTCTCTCTGTAGAACTTCCTCCGCGTCGCCCTGCAGAAAGCAGGCTCCGGCTGCACAGCCAAAACCCTGCTGGTGCAGCCATACACCACCACGGAGGAGGTCTGCTCACTCTGCGCATACAAGTTCAAGATCCCTGACCCAGAGAACTACGCACTCTTCCTGGTCACCGAGGACACCAGCCAGCAGCTCGCTCCAGACACGCATCCCCAGCGAATCAAAGCCGAGCTCCACAGCCGGCCACTCGCACAGGTCTTCCACTTCGTCTACCGGAGAGTACCGAACCTGAACCTATGCATCCCGACCGTTATGCAGAACGGAAACTGCCTTCAAGTTGAATAGCGAGGGAAATCGCCCTCAGCAGGACTTAAGTCTTCACGGTGCCTGCAGGTGTATGTTTTGTAGATAGATTTCAGGAGGTCTGAGTGGAAGCAGGAAGAGGAAAGAAGTGATTTTAGATTTTCTAATGACCCACCAGCTGGTCAGGTGGACTCTGAACCATGCTGGCATGTTTTACTCACACATGTGTAGCCTGGCAAAGATCAGGAAATCCCTGTATGTCGTGGTGTGCTGGATTTTTAGCATGTGCAGCGTGGAAGGAGGTGAGAAGTTTGGATGTTGGAGGTTAGAAAAGAAAACGAGTGAATTTTATGTAACTAACTTTTGCCTTAACTGCTGTTCCATGTGTCTTTAAAAGGAGTTAAACATACTGTTTCCTACTGAGAGCAGTAAGATGAATTATTATTAATGTGTTTTTTATTCTGTTACAATTGCAGGTCAATTGTAGGTTGTGTTTTTTTGTAGAAATATTTTTATATTCCCTGAAATGATTTGTATTCTGAATTAATATGTATTCTATACTGGACTCAGTACTGGACTTATTTATGCCAGTAATTTCTGAAAAGTCAGTTTAAATCAATATCGTTCCTGTTTCTTATGAAAGGGCTAAAGCTGACGTTGGAAATAAAATTCTCTAAATGAGATGACCACCTGTTTCCTGATGAATATTTTTCAGACTACAGACTTTTGAAACTGTAGTAAACAAAATGTCACACACTCACCAGCCACTTTTTAAGCTGTTGAATTGTTAACACAAATATTATGCACACGAACATCTAATCATGGCAGCAACTCGGTGTTTTTACTCATGTAGGTGAGGAGGACGTATTTCAGAAACTGCTGATCTGCTGGGATTCTACCTTGTGGAATCTATCGCACCAAGAATTGTGGCAGATCTGGCAGAAAAAAGGGTCCAACCCAGTAATAGGAATGGACCTAATAAAGTGGCCAGTAAGTGTATATTCACAGTAATGCATTGCATCTACCTAGAATTGTAAATCAGATTCATTGCACAGAGCTATGTCTCTAATGCATGCAAACAGTAAAGACTCAGGCTTCACATGTAACACCACATGTTTGCTTGACGTCTGAATCCATTTGGTACGTAGGTTTATTTACAGATCCTGAGTCCTGTCTCCTGTATTTCCTCCTGAAATATAAAAGCAGAGCATTCTGCAAAGTAGAGTTTATAGAGCGCAAAGCAGAAACTGGAACAAAGAAATGTTTTTCTGTTTATTCAGTGTCAGGGTTCAAATATAACCTAAAATCCAGGCGCAAGTGCTACAGTCCAAGCAGAGATCCTGAATCTACTTCAGCTTTACTAGAGGGAAACTGAGGCATTCCAAGCCAGATGAGACATAGTTATAAACAATGTCATTGACATAAAAACTTATATCTGTAATAAAACACATAGGCCTATTTCAGGTTGTGTTTTGTGAGTCCAGCTTTTCAGCTGAGGGATCCTCCTCCTCTTCCTCTGTGAGCTCCATGTCCAGCTGCCTCTCTCCAGAAATCACACGGCCAAGCCAGCCGTACTTTCCTCACGGTGGAAATCAGCATTTTTTGGTCAAATTCTTTGTTTTGGAGACCAAACTAAATGTCTAGTGATTATGTGGAAAAATGTGACATGAATGCAATTAGTTTTTTTATTTATTAATTTTTTAAATTTCAAACTGTCTTCACTGAACAGACGAAACGTACTTCAACTGCCTTGCAATTTTTCCATCTTTAAAAATGACAAATTTCCCATATTTATAGCAAGTGCACTGAGTCCATCACTGTTCTGTTACTGATTACTGATTCACATTTCTCCAAATGTTTGCAGTAATATTGCAGTTCCTTGGTCTTGGTGGTAGGTGGGCTCATTGTGTGAAATATTTAAGTGAGAGTATCGTCACTTTTTATGGGAAGGCTGTAATTCATCTTTAAAAATGAATATTTCCATAATCATGGCAAATGCAATATAAGTCCATTACTTTTATATAATAGATTACACATTTATATTTCCCCAAAAGTCAGCTTTTAAAAAGCCTGGGCCACAGCACAGAGTACCTTTAAAATCTATTCAGGCTGGTTGTTTCAGTTTGTTCTACTGGAGCGCTGTTACTATGTGAGAAGTACATAACTGAACATGGTGTTTCTGATCAAGGTCGACAGTACGAGTCTGAAATCATTGAGACAATGTGTGACAGACTGAACATTAAAAAGAAAAGGACAACCCCGCATCACCCAAGAGGAAATGGTATGGAGATCCAGGACTTGACCCAGATGACTAATGGATTTTTTTAGCATGTGCTTTTTTAAAAACAATGAGACAGCATCTCAGCTTTCAATTTCATATCACCTTAAAGCAGACAAAAAACACTGGATTACACTCATAAACTAATATCTTTTAATGAAGCAACACTATAAATGAACAGTATGAACAACTTTCAACACTATGACTCACAGCCAGCTGCTTACTGAAGTCATCTCAGATCACTGGTGCAGGGAATACACCTCACATCCACCAAGGGCAGAAAATATAAAACAAGAGGGCTAAGTTTGACTATATATGTAGAAGAAAAAATAACATGCATCTTATTCTCTTACATGTGATCCTGGATGGCACCTCTGCCGTCTTTTCCTGCTCTGTTCTTTCTTACCCTGACGTCATCTCCTGTCTTTTTGCTTTCTGCACACGTTTTATGACCATGCAGTTTCAGTTCCAACGATGCAGCTGTACTGGGTAGCATCGGACCTTTTAAAAAAAATAGATAGTAAACAAACACACACATCAGTCTCCATCATTTACAGTATATTAGTCTCGAACGACATAATTGATGATCTGAGACTAATTATGTTTATGTATAACCAGGGCAGAGTCTTTACAGTTTCGTCCTGTTGAGTGCGATGTGATGATATAATAAATAGACTGTGGCTTGTAGTTTGTTGAAAACAAATCCTCTATGGGACATTACATTAAGATGGGTTTGAGCCATGTTTTATATAAATGCAATCATCTTCAAATTCATTCATACCCTTCCATTAAAAAGGCAAAATTCTCAATAATCACTCAAATAACCAGAAACTGAAAAGATAATAAATTAAAAAAAAGTTGCTAAATTGTAATTTAGTTAAATAAGACATTGCTTTTGAATTGTAGTTGAGAAGAATAATTAAAAATAAAATAAATAAAACATGAATAAAATGTCCCAGACAAAAGCCCTTTGCTGAAGAGTAAACACCTCCAGGTAAATACCTGTAAACTGGTGCAGAAGTCTGATTGAGAGTTACAGAAAACACTTGATAGCAGTGATTGCCTCAAAGGGTTGTTCAACAAAATATTAGTTTATGGGTCCCATCATGCATTCTCACACTCACTCTCTCTCTCGTCCTGATCATGAAAATATTGGCACTAAGTTTGGTAAGACATTAGGACAGAATCACAAACTCAAACCTGTATAAAACATCACAACAAAAAAGTTCTATTAAATTCAGATAAGTTGACTAGTCAGATACTGTTTTCACGCTGCAGTATATTCTTACCATATTAGTAAAAATGTAGCTTTAAACTGTCCCACTGAGCTTTTCAGTTTAGTTAAGTTGATTTTCCAGATTTCTAACTATGCAATTTTTCTCTCTCTTGCCAAGGATTCTTAAAATTGAGTTGTTAACAACACTTGTGTGTTTATACAGTAGCTACAGTTAGATTGTGTGTAACTGACCGTTTAGGATAAAAAAATAAAATGCATGACAACTTTACACCTTGAATGGGTTGTCATTGTTTCTCTCATTACATTTATAGTCTGTAATTCAGTCATTTTTGTTGTTTTTCTGTACACATCAGTACTGACTGGCCAGATCTGTGGGCTATGAGTATACCCACTTGTTGAGGGACCACTACACCACTGTCTAATAAGATTCATTATGATCAAGCGGGTCAAAATAATTAATTCACGGACCGGATGTGGCCCGCGGGCCTCGAGTTTGACACATGGGTGTCACACTATTCAAGTGAAAGTATCTTGTCACCCTTGATAACAAAGCAATTTTAATTTAATGTGCTCAGTTTTTAAAGTTTATTTTTCTGCCTCTTGCATATCTGCAATTTCAAACACGAGGACAATATTAATATGTATAAAACTGATTAGTCACGTTTTTCCTACCGTAATACACGACAAATCTGCGCACGCAGATGTACGCCACCAGGAAGGTGCGGCTACTTGACACCGTCTCAGTTGACCGCTGTTATCTGCAGAGATCCCATCCGTTGGATGGTTTGTAAACGCAGTTTTTTGTTTGTTTATTTTTTAATGAATATTATTTTTCACGGATCTGGAGCGGGTCGTCTGTTTTCTGTTTTAGTTAACAGGCGTCTGTAAACATCGTTGCTTGCAGTCTGAACTGCATTGCTTCTCGGTAAGTTAGACATCCATACTATGCTGTTGTTAAATACAAAAAACAAAAACGTACCATCAGCTGCTGCATCTTAATGAACATTTAGTACATTTAGTTAAACCAGCTGCGTGCGGTTTTGTTTGTTTGTTTGTTTTGCTTATAAGAACGACGTTTACTTTCGTTTTTTAATTTGATGTCAACAAACTAAATACGCCGCCTCTCGAGGTGCTAATGCCACCGCATTTGAGATAATATGTCGTTTGTGATAAAAGGACTGATTTAGTTTCATGTTTTACACTTTATAAGTTGTTCACCGGGTTTAATTTGACTGTAACGGTATTGTCGTGAGTGAGCATGCGCAGAACTTGTTGCGTCTGAAACAGTTTTCTACTGTAAAGAAAGCGGGTGATACCAGAAATTAACAGTGATTCTTGTAAACAATTCTAAATCTGTACTCATCCACCTGGATCTTTTTTAAATTCTATTTTCTTCCAAGTAAAGTTTTAAAGTGCTCTTTGCAACAGAATATATACAGAACGGTGGGTCACATATGAGAAACAGACATTGATGGGAAAGCAGCATCATCACGGTTAGTGTACATATATGTGAAAAAATATTCAAAAAGAAAAAAAAAGAGGGGGGAAATTGTTGTAACATGTAGCTATTGCCCTATTCCAGTGATTCCCAACCCTGGTCCTCAAGGCACACTATCCTGCAGGTCCTGCCCTATTCTACTAAAAACACACAGTAACAAACACGAGTTTTAAGACATGATTATAAGAACCAAGGTTTAGAGGACACTTCAGGTTTTCTGGTAGTTTGTTCCAGATGTTAGAAGCTTAGAGACTAAATGCTGAGTCTTCTTAGTTTTAACTCTCGGGATAGAAAGCAAACTGCGATAAAACTGTTTACATGGATAGAAGTATTTTTGAACCAACAAGGTCAGGGGGGAAAAAAGGTGATAAAAAGCCAATGCCAGGCTGAACAAACTATCAACAGCAGATGGACAGGATCTGGAAGTGATGTCTTGAAGAAATAGTAACAAATCCAGCAAAGACCTAAACCAGGACCCGAGAGATCTGGACCTGCAGCTGATCCATCTACTGTAATTGTCATGGATTGCAGGATGTGAGGACCCAAATGCAGGAGGCAGATGGGTGCAGAAATTAAGGTTTCAATTTTGAAGTACTTACTTGGACAACACATGAGAGACACGCTGGGGAAACAAGACTGATGATCTGACAAGGACAACTGACACCAAGGGGAATAAGTTCAGAGGTGAACTAACAGGGAGAAGCTGAAGCAAATGAGCAAGTCAAACCAAGTCTGCTAATACACAGAAAAATAAAACGGAGTGCAAGACAATGAATCCACAGGACAGTAAAACTTGTAATTTAACTTAGGCTTTATCAAAGGACAGGACTCAGCCAGAAGAAATGAGTTTTTGGTGAGAATCTCACTTTTGAAAGCATAAAACCAAGCATGGTTTCAGCCCCGTGTGGGGCAGAAACTCTTAAAAGGAACTCCACTCTTATTCGTTTTTAATAATTTAGTATAATTAATTTCACTCATACGATTTTATTTTTGTTTATCTTCCGTATGTTCTGTGAAATGATGTATAAGGGTTGTAGTGGCCTCGGCACTATATAGCAGTATACTGGCTCAGTGTTTTCTGTTCGGTCTTTTTAATGTGAAACCGAGCTCAATGAGAATGAAAACGATGAAGAAATTGTAGAAGTTATCAATGTATAATGTATTGGAAAAACAACAGGTGTCCTGTCTCTGGAAAGTCTGTAAGCAGGATATTAAAAGACTAACATTATAACATGATATCAACCAGTCAGCCCTAAAAGGCTGTGTGTGTGTGTGTGTGTGTGTGTATACAGAAATAGAGTCAGGGAGACTATATAAGATTTGGAAAATGGATGTACGTGGTCTTTTGATCCTGAAGGGGTGTCCCCCTGTTCGGCCGAATAAAGAAAGATCATTAAGACCTCTGTCTGCAGACTCTTAATATCAGCAGCATTTTTGATAAGGAATTTATCTACCACAAAATGATGGGAAGTTGTGCTCTGTGCACAGACTTAATCCCATTCAGCGCTCCTCTTCTTAATGCTCATAAAACTTCGAAGACTCATGTTGCTGTTTTTTTTTCTTCTTTTTTCTTTTGACTGGAAACTAGGGCTGGGCGATTAATTGATAAATCGATAAACTGAATTTTCCATTTTTAGGAAAATCTGGATTTGTTTCCATAGTTAGTTAGCAGCAGACTTATCCCTCCCTCCACACCAGAACGGTGTTTGTCTGACAGATTTTCAGTGAAGTGACTCTTCACTCACGCCTGGGATTTAGCTGTTTGTATAACTGCAATAGGAAATGCTGCTCTCTGTGAGATGCAGAAGCCAACTTTAGCCCACAAACCCTAGTTAAGAGACAACCTTCATCAGAGGAATTATTTCTGTACGATAAGGATCCAGATGGAAAGAGATCACGGATGCATTGCGTCGCATATTTCTGTGTAAGATATGAAATTGTTTATATGGTGGAAAAGACATTATATGCTTTATTTTTGCTGGCATTCATGTATATAAACAAATAAATGTTTTTAATAAGTTTATTTATGTTTTGTAAAAGAAAAGAAAAAAAAAACGATTAAAATCGGAAATCGGATTTGGTTATAAAAAAATCTCAGATTTTATTTTTAGGCCATATCGCCCAGCCCTACTGGAAACTGAAACTAAGAGCAGCTCAGTGCCGCATTGTTTGTCTAGATCCACGGTTTAAGAAGAAAAACTTGCCACAAACAATCACATTCGCCTTCGCCTCCATGTATTCTAGTCTACAATGCAGCTCTTATACATAATCTCCCAGAATGCATTGCGCAAGTAAAATAATGGCAACCTTGGTAGTTCAGAAATGTAGAAAATGTATACGATTTTTAAAGTAACTGTGAATTTTCACGTGTCAGAAACACTTGATTTGAGTAGAAAAGGGCAACAACTACATGTTTAGGCCAACATTTTCTAATAGCTGGAGTTCCTTTTAAAGAAGGGAAACAGGTGGCAAAGGCAGTGGTATGTCACATGACAAGAAAACAGACCTGAAAATCAGTGTCATCTATGTGTGGGTTCCCTCTGGATCCTCTGGCTTCCTTCTTGACTCCAAAGACATTGAAATCTGAAATAAAGGGTAGGGTGGGCCAACTATTGGTTCTTTGTCTCTGTGTGTTGACCCTGCGATGGATGTTGGTTTAAACATCACTGCCCTCATTATGGCTTATGTTGGGTTGGGTGTTAGCCAATACATCCACCAGAGGGCAGTGGAGAGTTGAGCGTTCACCTCCAAATTCTGACGCCAGTTTCAATGAATAGCAAACTGTAGAGAGGATCATGAAAATGTACATTCTCAGAAAGACACATAAAAACGAGGCAGTGCAATTAGACGGTCTGTGTGGCCATTAAAAACATCGCAGCTTCTTCTCCTTTTTTGTTCTTGTTGCGGGTAACACATCAGCCATGTTGCTCAACACGTCCCCCATGGTTTCCAGGAGTACATCTCCATTTGCGCCATCAGGGTACCAACCCAAGGATGACCACATAAAAGATGCAGAAGATGGTCAAAATGCTCTGTATTTTTGCGTAGAGCGTAAATGGGCCTTAACACCAAGGTTTCTTATAGAAAACCTGCCAGCAAGCAGGTTATGTTTACAGAGTAAGTTACCATGGTGACGGAGGTTTTCATATAACCGTTTCTGGAAGAAGCCCCTGGTTGTTTAGATAGAAAAAGAACCTGGCCAATTTTTGGTATTTTTAGGAATTTTGAAAATTTTGATGGCTTACCAGGTCTTTGCTTGCAGTTTTCTTGGAAACACAAAGTTCTGGTTTTTGCCTGTCTCTCACTGTTGTCTCATCTTTTCAGAACATCCGGGCCCCAAGGATGGACCTCCAAGTCTGTCTTAAAACCATCCTGAGGAACAAATATCAGAAACTAAAAGACAAAATTTCTGAAAGCCCATCAATTCCTTTGAGACTTAGCTATCGGAAGATCAAACAAGAACTCTCCAGAGATGATTTGCAGCAACACGAGTTTCGACGTTTTCACGTCTCTGAACTGCCCAGAAGCGGTATTTTCCGTTATGACCCAGTCCCAGACTTGCTGTCATGCGAGTGCAATCACAGCAACAGTAAAAAAACAGTCCTCACTATTGGAGTGAGTGGAATTGGAAAAACCACAGTGGTGCAGAGCTGGGCTCTCGAGTGGGCTGAGAAGGGCTGCTTCGACATTCGCTGTCTGTTTCCTTTCACTTTTTGGGAGTTAAATTTGATACAACACAAACTGAGCTTAACTGAACTTCTCCAGGAATTTTACCCAGAATTAGAGAAGCTTGATGCCTCTAGCCTGAATGATGACAAAGTGTGGTTTGTCTTCGATGGACTGGATGAGTTTAAATGCCAGATAAACTTCAGCTGTCCGGCTGTTAGCGATGTTTCAGAGACATGTACGGTAGACACGATCGTAGCCAATCTGATCAGGGGAAATTTGCTTCCCAGAGCACACATATGGATAACAACCCGATATTCTGCCGTAATGCAAATTCCTGATTGCTATTTGCTTAAAGAAACTGAGGTGCTGGGGTTCACTGACAAGCAGAAGGAGCAACACTTCCAGGCAATTATCAGAAAGGACAAACTGACCCACAAAGCGATCGACCATGTGAAAATCACAAATAGTCTCAACATCCTTTGTCAGATACCTCCGATATGCACCATTGTGGCAAATGTTTTGAAGGATCATCTAGAAGAAAACGATGGCTATAAAATCAATCCCTTGAGTCTAACCCAGATCTATACTCTGGGTTCCAAAATGCTGGACGATTCTAACTCTGACATTCTTTCCAAGCTCAAGAAGCTAGCGCTCCTTCGGATCGGAGAGGGTAATGTCATATATGAGGATGATCTCTCAAAGATGGACATAAGCGTTGAGGAAGCATCAGATTTCACTGAAGAGTGCCCACTCGTGCTGAGAGAGGAGACGGGGCTTCACGGCACCACTGTGTTTCGCTTTGGTCACTCCAGCATTCAGGAGTTCTTAGCGGCGTCGGCTAAATTGGACGAGATTGAAGGCCAGGAGATTTCTCTTGGCTCCAGCTGTTGCCAGAGTCTGGTGGATGAGCAGCTGAACGACCCTGATGGAAAATACGACGTCTTCCTGCGGTTCATCTTTGGCCTCATTAAGGAGCGCCATTTATTCGAGCCCTCGGACAAGCTCTTTTTACACACCACAATGATGGTCTTCAAGTATTTCTTTTCTCCTGCAGGTGTCAGTCTGTTTTACTGTCTGAGGGAGCACAACAGCCAGGCTTTAGTGAGCGAGGTTAAGTACTGTCAGAGGCAAGGATTTGCTCCGAACCCAGAATACACATCGATGCACTGGGATTTATTGTTGGAAAGGATGAAAAATATTGATGGGCTGCAAGAGAATTTTGAGCTGAAAGCATCAGAAAGATGTGATGAGAAACTTCTTAGGCACCTACCGGATATTTATAAATCAAGAAAAGTCATGTAAGTGTTAGTGAATAAGTTATATACACTCACCAGCCACCTTCTACTATCAGGTTGGACCCCCCTTCTCCTGCAGAACTGCCTTAATTCTTGGTATCATAGGCTATGTTCACACTGTAGCTCAATTCTGATTTCCTTGGAAGATGTGACTCATATCAGATATTTTAATGATAGTCTGAATGACACAAATCCGACTTTTTAAAATCTGACTCATAAAATGTGGTCCTAGATTGGATACATATCCAATCTGTGTTGAGATAACCTCAGTCTGTAAACAGGATGCACTATGTGACGTCGTGCTTTCCTCTGTGTATGTCTCTTCACAGCCACGTGCCGTTCACACGAGGTTGCACTGAAATGATAATGTGAAGGACCACACACACACAAAAAAAAAATCAGATTTGAGTGTGAAGACCTGCAGTGTGAACGTAGCCATAGATTCAACAAGATGTTGAAAACATTCTTCAGAGATTTTTTGACATGATGCCGTCGCAAACACACAAACATTTGACATAAAATTTATTAAATCTACACCAGTTTATGAGCTGTTGGACTGCTTTTAGCTTTAATTGTGGCCAAATAATTCACCACAGTATTCTTCATTAAGCTTATGCAGGATCAAAATATTTTCAGTTGCGTTAATTTCTCTCCAAGATCTCGCATTGCTGAGAGGTGAGCTAGAAAAAGAACATTAAAAATAGAAGATCATTGTGGCAGATGAGTGCGCATGCCATGACTATCTATGCATCTAAATGCGATTGAATGTCCATATTAGGTTAATACAGCCTCAGATGAACATGTCATATTAAACTGTATCATTAGCTGATAAACCAAACTGAGCCAAAATGGAGCACTGCCTTCTGAAGGGGAGTAATGAAACTACAGCTGGCAAATTACTCTTGAGGTGATTTAATTTGATTAATTTTAATTAATTAATTTGAAGGTTTATTTCAACATAATGTCAAATATTAAAACAAAAATAAAATAAAATATATGACCAAAGAAAATAAAACACAAAAGGTTTAAAAGGAATGGGTGGAAGCATAAGCTTATATAATCCCACCCTAGTAGATTACAACAATCTTCAGATATAACATTGTCACAACCACTAGCAGCCACTAGCTAACAAGGTAACAATATTCAGTCTATACAATCAATATCTCCTTATGGAACATGTTTTTATCATGAGACTATATAACAATAATAGTTGTGCTAACAACAGTACAGTAATAATAACAACAGTGAATCCCATAATGTAATATCATCCTGATGTTACATAATCTATAAGCTTACAATAAATTACAATGATGGAGTTATACAGTAATAATAATAATAACAACAATTATAAAAATAATGATAACAGAAATACTGTCTACATAATACTTCATTCCAGACCATTTCTGTGCTGTTCTTTATATACTGATGTCAGTATTTGGATATTTGGAGACCGCATGTGTTCTTCCCCATCCTGTTCCAAAGACAGACACACAAAAACTTTTCCTGGTGCTTCTCATTTAAAAACTGTGTTCCCTCCTAAATTATATCCGCCATCTCTCTGGCTGAAAAGGTTTTGTATATGGAATGGTAATAATCTGCAATTTGTTCTGTGTGACAATTAACCAGGCGTGTTTAACTCTTTCCTCCTCGCAGGCTGCGGTTCTCCAACCTGACAGACAAATGTTGTCCAGCCTTGGCATCGGTGCTGAGCACCAGTGAGGTGTACCTGAGAGAGCTGGACCTGGGATACAACAGCATCAGCGACGACGGCGTCAAGGACCTCGTGGAGGGGCTGAGCGATCAAAGCTGCAGACTGAAGGTGCTCAGGCTGCAAGGCTGCAGAGTTACCGCACAAGCTTGTCAACACCTTGCCAAGGCCCTGAAACAGACCCAGAAGGTGCAAGAGTTGGATCTTGGCTGTAATGAAATAGGAGATGAAGGACTCCGATATCTTTCAGCTGGTTTGAGAGATGCAAATTGCTGGTTAGAAACACTGAAGTAAGTATTTAAAAGTCAACCTCAGGAAGTATTCTGACTTTTTGTACACTTTGTAGAATTAAGCACCATCTTCAGACGGCTTGGGCCTTGGTCCTGCCGGTTTTCGGTGTTTCCCCTCTTCAACACACCAGACTCAAATGAAATGTTTCTTCAGCTGCTTGTTGCCAAGTTCTTCACCAGCCTCCTGATGACCCTAGAATTTGAGTCAGTTGTGTCATCTTAAACCAGACAAAAAACAAAAACTGACCCAAAAGATACAGAGCTGGTGCACGAATAAACACACCCACCAACTTATTAATGTTCTTAAAACTGAAATGTTTAGTTTACAAAAGTATCCAGACCCTGGAAATGTTGATTTGTGGAAACCTTGATTGTAGTTACAGCTTTAAGGTTGTCTGGGATAAATCTGTCGTCGTCCTGACGACCAGAGAGAGGAACGCCACTTCTGATATGTCACAGATGTTTGCTTGGAGGCAGCATGATATATTCTGTACTCTTTCGTTTGTTTTGTGTTTTTAAATGAGCATAATGATCAAACATGTTGAAATCCATGACATCAAATGAAAGATGCTCATGCCATCATCATCAAACGCCATCAGGTCTGTATGACCTGTCAGGTGTTGCATTTGAGCTTCAATGCAGAGCATCCAGTATGGAGGCAGTGAGAAGAACTTGTGTAAAAATGGGTGGTCATTTTTATTTCCTTCACAAGTGGTGCGTCATCCTCAGCAAAGCCTGCTTCGGTGTCATATGCATGTACTTTTTTGGAGTAAAACAAAAGGAAGATTTGTTATATATAAGCATAGTATGCTGTTATTTTACTGGTTTGGCTCACTGGAGATCAAACTGTGCTGGATGTGGCCCATGAACTAACATGAGTTTGAGACTTCTGCTCTTAAAGTTAAACTCACTTATTTTCTTTTTTTAAATAAATTTGGAAATATGCTAAATATTTTCCAGTGTGAGTCACAGGGTGACCATTAAAAGGAGAGAAATGCTAATTTTCGTCATAATAAATACAATCTGCTAGCCGGGGATTTGTAGGGGAAGTGAAATGAGTGAATACTTTGTGAAGCTGCTGTATGAATGAAAGATGTAGATTCTTCTACCCACATAATTTGCTTATGGATTATAAATGACTTCCTCACATAAAACTGTTCTTGGTTGGTGACATAAAGTATTTTTAAAGATAGAATTACATACAGGCAGAGTTATACGTGCTGTATGTTTGTTTTTTTTCCCAGACTTTCGCAGTGTAACATTAAAGAGAAGGGCTGCTGTTATCTGGCCTCGTCCTTGCAGCAGAACTCAGAGCATCTTAAAAATTTGGATCTGAGCATCAATGAAATCGGCGACAAAGGGGCCAGTCAGCTCTTTGAAAAATTCAGCATCTCAAATCTACACAAACTGGAGTGAGTATGACTGTAAATGTCCTGTTTGTCCACATAAACGAAGAGGTTTCGTTTCTTTGATGACATTTTGTGTCTCTTCGCGTGTTGATGGCAGGATGTACCACTGTGGCCTCACCGAGCTGAGCTGTAGCTACATCAGGGATGCTCTGAATCTGGAAAGCAGCACTCTGGTCGAGCTCAATCTGAGCAACAACAGTCTGAAAGATGCAGGGTTCAAGCTCATCTGTGAGGGCATGTATGCGTGGTGTAGTCTGGAGAGACTCAAGTAAGGACGCCTCGCTCTCCTTGGTCAAAACGATCAGATCAAAATAACTATATGCAGAAACTGATGCTCAAAAAGCCAAAATTACTGATTGATGAGGATCTGTTTTGTTTCCCTTCAGTGTTTCAAGATGCGGAATCACAGGGAAGGGCTGCTCTTACCTGGCGAAGGTCCTGTGTTCAGTGTCTCAGCTCTACAGCGGGGTGGTGCAGAAGACAGAGTGGCAGGCGGTGGAGCTGAGAGACGTGGACCTCAGCATGAACTGCCTCGGAGACAGTGGGGTCAAAGAAATATCTGATGGCCTGAGGAATCCCATCAGCCACCTGAAAACTTTGAAGTCAGTCAGCTGTTAGATAAAAATCTTCCTGCCATGGAGTTTTTCTGTGTGATGGATGAATGCAGCATCATTTGTGTCTCGTTTCAGCCTGAGTCACTGCAGCCTGACTGATGAGTGCTGTGCTGAGCTGGCAGCAGGACTGGGCTGCCAGGAGAACATTAGCGAGCTGGATCTGTCCGGAAATTATCTCCAGGATAAGGGAGTCATGAAGCTCTGCATGGGACTCAAGAGCCCTCTGTGCATACTCAGTAAACTCTCGTAAGTTCTTTTTTTATGAATTCTTAAGAAGATTACCTTTAAATGTTGCTTCAAACCATTTTAAAACCACAGTGATCCAGAAGGTGTCTCCTGAGAGCTTGTGTGGCAAAGTCCAGGATTAGCTGCAAATCCATCTGTGTTGTACCAGTTTTCAGTCAAGTTAGGTCATTTTTATTGTCCCTACTGGGATACTGTACAGACAGGTCCTCACAATATCACAAACATCAAATAATAAAATCCACTCACACACATCACGTTTCTGTGTTTACAGCAACAAAATTAAATGAGTCATGAAGTGTGGTTTCATTCATACTGAAAACCTGCAGAGATTTTCACCTGAATCTTCATCTCTCTTTGGCTTTATGGAGCCTGAGAGACACACTACAGACCTTCTGCAGATTTAAGCAAATTGGTGGGGTCTAAACTGTGGGATAATAGGTTTTCAAAGCACTTCATGACCACCAGAGAAGGAAACATTGCTGACTGTAGATGTTATTTGTCTCAGAATGTACACAGGATGAGAAACATCACGTACACACTAAACCACCCAAAGCCCCAGCAGGCAAAGCACTGATTGCTGCAACCGTGTGCGCCACCATTTTCCATTACTAAACACTGAGATGGTTCAGTCTGTTAAAGAATAAAGCTGCTCTGACCAAATACTCACATTCAAACTATGTAGAACTGGACATTTCTCTTCATGCTGCCACGTTTCCCCTCGTCCCAATTTTCACCACAAAGACATGATGAGTGGCTCAAGTCTAAGTACTGGAAGATGGTGTGTGATTGTTTGCAGACATTTTGCCATACTGGCATAATTTGACAGATAATCCCTTTAATCCTTTGTATCCTTTCAGCTCTGTGACCTTTTCAGCTGCTTCTCGTCATATTGTTGTGTACTTCTTGTCTAGTTCAGGAGTTATTAGGAGTGTTGTTTCTGCTTCATGTTGGTAAAAGATCGGATGCCCTTGTGACTAGCTCTGTCTGGATAATGGCACAATAAATAACGTCTTCATACTGAGGAAGTGAATTACTTGTGCTGCGTTTTTCTCCAGATTGAGGACCTGTGGCCTCAGCTCCAGAAGCATTCATTTCCTGACAAATGCGCTGCAGTCCAACCCCAAACACCTGACAGAAGTGCACCTGATGGGCAACAACCTGGACGACTTCGACATCAGAGTGCTTACAGGCCTCATAAAGAGCCAGAAATACTCCCTGCAGATATTAGAGTGAGTTATTATTTTACTGATGTCACTGTGGGCTTTATTCCCATCTGAGGCTGATGGACGCTGCCAGTTAAAGGCTTTACTTTAGGCATTTGTATTTCAGATCAAAACAATGAAAAAAATCTTTGGTTTATATAAAACAAATAGAGATGGTCCATCTGTTTTACTCGGAGCAGGTCTCTAACAGGGCTGAGCAAAAGTAAGCTGTAAACACAAGATTTGTTTATCGTGCAACAGAAAAGAAAATTCTTGCTTTGCTAAATAAAGAACAAAAACACTTTGATAAATATCCCATCAGAGGGAGGCTGTGTAGTCACATGTCTGAGGATAAAGAGAGGAGACTGAAACAATAATGTCACTTCGGATTGAAACACTCATGCACAGTTTGTGTTTTCTTATCTTTCAGTGTCACTGCAGACTGAAGAAAACAGACACAACAAAGTCAAACTTTTCTCAGTTTGGCTGAACTCAGAAGTGGAGAGCTTCCGGATTTGAAATGAGAATTTATACATGTTGTTTAATCGTTTTATAAAACTGTAAATAAGAACAATTGGTTTATTGAAGGTTTATTACCCATTACTTTTTCAAGTCAGTGGTTTAATTGTGCCTTTACTTTGTATTAAAGTGACAAAGGGAAAGTTTTTGTTGTGTATTCTGCTCGTGCCATATTTGGTAATAAAATGCATCTTTGGAGGCGAACAACAATTAATCAGTGAATTCTTATTGCACCAAGTGTGCAGTGTGACTTCAGATCTGTTTTGCTGCAGAGCTCTATCTGGTGGTGGAGCCTGGTATTGTTAGTAAATGACGCATTTGACGGCAGTTGACACAGCATTACTTCGTCTGTGTCTGGTAGGACAGCACCGCGGCCAGCGTCTCCTGTTTCCTCGCAGTGGACCAGTGAACGCACCTCGGAGGCAAGAGGTAAGGTAGACGATATTTCCCCCCCAAAAAATGAATAAAATAAAATATATATATATATATATGTATGTATAGTTCTTATCAGCATCCATTGTGTTTGAAGGAGATCTTTCCTCTCGGAGACATACTGACTCTTATGTAACTGCATATTGCAAAGTGTGGATAGAGTTGAGCTTTGTGTCTTATCAGTGCGGTAATTTGATAAACGCAAATGGTGTCCAAAGAAAAAGTGCAGAGGGGTGTGGAGGGTTGTTTAGGCCGGAGTGGCGCAGTTTCAGCGGAGAATATTCCAGCTGACACTCATGCGGGAATCTTGTGTCACTCATCATTCCGCTGCCACAGGAGGGCAAACAGCGCAGTGTGATGACTGTCTGGAAGAGGAGGATGCTGAGACATGCAGACGTTCCCTGAACGCCCTCAGCTCTGCAGTGTCATGATCGACGCCTGTTTATTGCGGCAGCGCGCATTGTACTGGAATGTCATCAGCTGATGATTTTGCCACACGCTAGTTTTAATTAAGCGGGATTTAATTTTGAGTCGACATCTCTGATGAGGCAAGACAGGTGCACGTCTGAATATACATCGAGTTTAGGCGTTATTAGTTTAATTTCACAAGGTGTTAAAATAAATAAGCTCAAACTTGACACATTGCTATTTTCCCCCTACTAATTTCCATACATGTATTAGAATGCATCATAGTGAACTCAGAAGTTCAATCTTGCAATCTCCCCTCCCACCACAGTGCGCACTGCGCATGTGTGAGAGAGCGTGCGCCTTGACAGGGTTCGTTGGGCGCAAGTGCCAGCTTAAGCTAATTAACTAGCTTATTTCCTGTTGATACAAGACAACGGTAATATATAGTATATATTGTTTAATGTTTCCATTTAGAATAGTTAATTTAAGGATATATTTTAAGAAATTAAAACCATAAATGAAGATGCTGGACAAAAACGAGGCGTATGACTGAATTGCCTGCTAGGTTAGCTTAATCTTAATTTTGCTTGCTATAGAATTAGCAGAATTAAATAATTAAAGTTTAGATAGCTCAGACTTTTCTTCTTCTTTTTTTATATTGTAAACTGAACTCTGACAGACAGTTTTCTGAAGCTTCTGGAGACAAGAAGGTGATGGCGCTAAAGGGCAATGCCGCCTAGCTAGTTGGGCCATGCTAAATTTTCTTGAAGTTAAGATATCATTAGCTTATCTTGCGACCCCCGGAAATACTTATTAAATCACAGTAAAAAAAATATTTCAAAAATGCTAAAATAATATATTGATATTTCTTAAACTGAATACAAAAAGTTTAATAGTACTAAGGTAAATATGTGGTAGCCTATCACATGGGACACCGTGGCTGGATTTTACATGTAATTGTAGTGCTTAAAACTCTCAGAAGTTAAAATAAATATCATGTTTTATAATAGCACAATGATAACTCCACATGAAAAAAAGTATTGAATATTTTTACTGGCAGATGTTGAAGTATGGACTCCAGAGTATTGATACACCCACCCCTACTTGTGAGAAGGAGATGTGGCCCTATCAAAGTTCGTCATGATGCAGAAAAGGCATAGAAATAACCAGGATTAATGAGTCTCCTTCGAAATATAGTCATTTACTGATATTTCTTCTGATTAGTTGTTATTGACATAAAGCAGTAGTCTACAATTATTTCATTTGACAAATTGTGGATTACTCAAAAATTTGATTAAAAACAAACATGGAAAATATTGCATGCATCACAGCTTTTCTTTGCAGTCTAGACCATCTTAGATCTGGTCATGATAAAACACCACAGTCCACAGTAAGGTAGTTTAAAAATGTTTGAAACAGTTATTCTATGTAGAAAAATAGGTCTTTGGTGTTGACTAATTTGTCAGAATATCAATCTTTATATTGCGTTTTTTTTTAAGTGGATTTGGTCTAAGATGTTCAGTATATCTGTACACACACACACACACACACACACAGACACAAGGAAAATAATAAAGTTTGCTATTTTTTGCACTGTCATGAAGAGAATAAGGGTTTCAGAGGCAGATTTGACTATACTAAGAGTTTGTTTCTTGTAGCTTGATTCCCTGATCTCAACCAAGCTAAAATTGCCCCTCTTGTGCTTTGCCATATGGTCCAGTGTTTATTTGTCTTGGTGGTCATACTTGTAATTTTCGTTATCTGAAAAAGCAAGGTCATCTTTTATAAAATCTGATAAATAGCATGGATCAGATCCCAACCTGATTGTTTAAGACACCAGTACTAAACTGTAATGAGTATGAGGTAAAATGACATTTATTGTGCAACATTTAGACTGTTTCTTGTGTTCGCAGAACCGGTCAAGGCTTTTCTGTGCTCTTAAATGTTTTTTTTTTTCCTTGTTCATTGTTTGCGTCTTGACAAGCATCTCTGCAGACCTGAGTTTAATTTAGAGTTTTGCAATGCAGTGAATGTCAGTGTTTTTCACATTGTAAGCAGCAGCTTTGCTATTCAATTTTTTTCTCCCTCTTCACGCAAGACATTCAACATTTAAGCATAATAATGAATGTTGAAACTAAACAACGTCTCTTCAGGTTCTGCATTATGGATCTTTCAGTGTGTTGCAGAGTGAGCAGCTATGGGGAAGGAGAAGCTCCACATTAACATTGTGGTTATTGGACATGTGGACTCTGGCAAGTCCACCACCACCGGTCACCTCATCTATAAATGTGGGGGCATTGACAAAAGAACGATTGAGAAGTTTGAGAAAGAAGCTGCAGAGGTATGACTAATTTTTCCTCACATAGAGTACCAGTCAAAAGTTAGGACACACTTTCCCACTGAATCCAAAGGGAAAGTGTGTCTAAGCTTGTGGCTGCTAGTGTAGATTTAAAACGGAGCATCTTAATCATTAGTAGTTGTTTTAGTCCTGCTCCTACAAGTAAAAGAGAGGGGAATACTAGTAATGAATAATGAATTACAATTAATAATGAATGCCCATCTTGGTATTTTGTTTCAGTTTCTTAATTACATGGGGTGGATACAATAACACTAACAATTACTCAGTCCAACAGTCCAGTCTAATTGTTTTGCCATGAAATCTGCCATCATGAAGCTTAACTTAGTTTCTTTTTTCATTACTTATTTGGTCCATTTTTTTTTGGGGAGGGAGGGTATCACCAAGCTCTTATCACCAAGTACACGATCTGGAAATATACCAAGGAAATGTGGGCTTGCATATTTTATAAATACACAGAAAATAGAATCATGAATATTTATTACATTGAAAAAGCATTGTTGCCAATAAAGTGGAAATAATTTGAATTCCAACTTTATGGGGAACACTTTACACTGTAAGATATTTATGAGTCATTTCTTTATTTCAATTTTTTTATGATTAAAACATCTATTAATGATAAGTCATATTTAAGAATAAAATGTCTTTATCTATTTCTTTGCACGTCTAGATGGGAAAAGGCTCCTTTAAGTACGCGTGGGTTCTGGACAAACTGAAGGCCGAGCGTGAACGTGGCATCACCATTGATATTTCTCTTTGGAAGTTTGAGACCAGTAAGTACTACGTCACCATCATCGATGCTCCAGGCCACAGGGACTTCATCAAGAACATGATCACCGGAACCTCTCAGGTAATTAAAATGAGAAAATAAGAAGGTACAAAGAGAGAAAAGGTCTTGAGGAGGACGTATGTCCTCATACCTGCTTTTTCTCCACTGCCTTCAGGCCGACTGCGCTGTGTTGATCGTGGCTGCGGGAGTCGGTGAGTTTGAAGCCGGCATCTCAAAGAACGGGCAAACTCGTGAGCACGCTCTCCTTGCCTACACCCTGGGAGTGAAGCAGCTCATTGTGGGCGTAAACAAGATGGACTCCACTGAGCCCAACTATAGCCAGAAGCGCTACGAAGAGATTGTGAAAGAAGTTAGCACTTATATCAAAAAGATCGGTTACAACCCTGACACTGTGGCCTTTGTGCCCATCTCAGGCTGGAATGGAGACAACATGTTGGAGCCCAGCCCTAATGTGAGTCTGCACAGTGAGCATTGTATAACCACACATCTGTGCTTTATATTTAAGATATTTAACAACTTTGGGACTACGTTACTTTTGCTTTTGCATAACTATAAATTAATACATCACTGCTACATCCTGAGCTACAGAAGTAAAAGTCCTCTGCCTCTGCAGATGACCTGGTTCAAGGGCTGGAAGATCAACCGTAAAGATGGAAACGCGTCAGGCACAACCCTGCTGGAGGCTCTGGATGCCATCCAGCCCCCCACTCGCCCCACAGACAAGCCCCTTCGCCTGCCTTTGCAGGATGTTTACAAGATTGGAGGTGAGACTGGAGCTGATTATAAAATCCAAATCCTTAAAAATAAGAGTGGGAAAAAAAAAAAACAAAAAACTTAAAACTTACAGCTGATATATTTAATGTTTTGTCTTATTAAATTAATTTAATTTGTTATTATATTCCCATTAAGGATTTCCAATTCGGCAATACATTCCATATAAGTTGTGACAATAACACTTTTATGACATTTTAATGGTCCCTTGTAACGCATGGAAGCAGTCCGGGCGCCAACACGGGCGGCCGATGGTTGTTCACGGGCCTTGTTTTTCAGGTGAACATTGAGGACAAATTCCAGTTTAATTACTCAATATTTGGCCCATATCAAAGCAGATTAGGTAGAGAATACCATTAAAAGAAATACTTTTGTCTACAATTAAAAAAACAAAACAATAAACAAACAACCTTATGCCAACATTAAAAATCGGATCCAGCTGATGTCGGCTTTGACCGACAGATTCAACAGAAAATGGAACATTTCATTCATGAATAACAAAGTCAGTCCAGTATTTTCAACCAATTTTTAGACTTTATATTTGAATGACAGACTGAGATAACATAATCAGGGCAATTAGGGGTTCGGTGTCGTACTCAGGGACACCTCGACATGAGCTCTCCAGGCCGTGATCAAACCTGCAACCCTAGGGCTGCAGGACGACCACTCTACCCACTGAGCCATGCCACCCATGTACACATTTTAGGAAACGTTCTGACATCATACAAAAAACTAAACTTTATGTGTAAAGTGTATTTTTTCCACAGATAGTAACTCAGTGAGTTTGATGGAGGCTGCTCGTGTTTGTTTCTCAGTCTGATTCTTCACCAGAAACAATCGTGTTTGTTTCTCAGTCTGATTCTTCACCAGAAACAAATGCAGCTATTTTTTCTAGATTTGTGTAATGTTGTATTTCTTAACTTTTTGACCAATTTTTTAGCTTCTGCTGAACTTATGGTGGAGAGTACACATGACTGAAGGCTACCACAGTTAAATGCATTAAACACTCATCTTGTTCATTGGGCTCAGTCACCATGAAAACCTGGTGGAGACAACAGGTCAGAGCCACATGCTTTTCTCTTTTTTACATTTATTGTGCAGCACTTTGGTCATCTGTTATGTTGTTTTAAAGGTGCTTTAAAAATAAAGTGGCATGGTATCATACATGTGAACAAATTCCACAATATTCCAATTTTCCAACTGATTCCTGTTTCATTGTCACATGATTCTGTCCCTGTTTACCACACAGCACAGAGTCATCATTGCATTTTTAATGCATATCTTGACTTTTCCTGTTAACAAACCAAAACTTTTTTGTTTTAATCTTTTGTTTGAGCACATAGTGTCCATTTCTTCAAGCAAAGATCAGGGATTCTGGTAGCTTTGACCACTTTCCATGTTGGTGAGATGGTCCATCATAGATGCCTCTGAGTCCAGTGAAGTTGATGCAGACTTAGGACCAAATTAAAGTCCTCAGCAAGAAGAAAAAAAAAATCTATAGCACATTTAAAACAGCCTCAGTATATAAAAAAAACACACACTTATAAGCAAAGTATCAAATAATAATAATAAATCGGTAGAAAATCAAATAAAATCAGAAAGTAAGCAGGAAGAATGTTTAAGAAAGCCAAAACAACCTGCCTATCTAGAACTAAAAGCCAGGGAGAAAAGAGGTGTTTTCAGCAGGGTTTTAAAGTTCTCTAGAGGCTGCACAGAAGACATGAGCGGAGTAAAATGAGGATGAGGATTTCTGCTTTGAATCTACAGTCTCAGATTGGTGAGGTCAAACAGCTTGAAGTAAAATATTAGAAAAACCACACCTGACTTTCTGCTGTTAAGAAGACATGAACAGAATGTTTTTTAAGTGTACATTTTCTATGCATTCAGATTTTTTTCTGATTTGGAGTTGTAGTTGAGTGTTGTGTGGTTGGAGTAATAACTGCTCCACTTATTAAGTCCTGCCTAAGTGTTGGTGCTGTCAGTATTTTAGGAATGAGAGCAACTTGCTCAGAAACAGCTGAAATGAACGAGGTTTCAGTAGAATCCTCATGGGTCTGTTCTGTCCCAGATGTTTCAGTATAATTTCTTTCTTTTTATGCACCAGTTTTACTCAGTTGGAAAGTTGCTAACCTGCCTCTCTGTCAGGCATCGGTACTGTACCTGTGGGCCGAGTTGAGACAGGAATTCTGAAACCTGGCATGGTGGTGACCTTTGCCCCCGTCAACGTCACCACTGAGGTGAAGTCGGTGGAGATGCACCATGAGGCCCTGACCGAGGCGCTGCCTGGTGACAACGTGGGCTTTAATGTCAAGAACGTGTCCGTCAAGGATATTCGCCGTGGCAACGTAGCCGGAGACAGCAGGAACGACCCACCACAGGAAGCGGCTGGTTTCACCTCTCAGGTCTGCTGACAGGAGCGTGTGTTGAAAGTGTGTGAAAATCACATCCATGAATGAGTGTGTTCCTGTGCAGTCCTTCTCATTCTCCATCTGCTGTCTGAAGGTGATCATCCTGAACCATCCTGGACAGATCAGCGCCGGCTACGCCCCCGTGCTTGACTGCCACACTGCACATATCGCATGCAAGTTTGCAGAGCTGAAGGAGAAGATCGACCGTCGCTCGGGAAAGAAGCTGGAGGACAATCCAAAGTCCCTGAAATCTGGAGATGCTGCCATCGTGGATATGATCCCTGGGAAGCCCATGTGTGTGGAGAGCTTCTCCGAGTACCCACCACTGGGTGAGTTTTCTGTCCGGCACCAACACGTCTGTTTCAGGCTTCTGGGTGAGGTCAACAGTAACTTTTACCCTTACCTCACTGATGGTACAAACTTCACCTGAATTTATTTACAATTACAGAAAAACAAAATGAATACAGGAACAAAAAAGAAAAAGACTGAAATAAAAGTGAATACAACTAAAAAAACAATTAATAAATAAGGATAAATTCTTAATATAAAATAAATACATAGATTAGAATGAATAAAAGCTAATAGATAGAAAAAAAAAAGATTTGATTTAAAGAAATAAACATAAACCAAATTTGTTGCACATTTTCGACAAGGAGGAAAGACTAAAACCTCCAGAGGTCAGGAGGTTTGGACCCCCTGCCAACACGGTAGAAAACATTAAAAGCATCAAACATCAAAATACCGATAAATGGCCATAATTCTTTTATTTCATATCACAGACATCTAAAAATTCACAATATGGCAAAAATAGTCTTTTTAGGATAAGTCATGAAGTATGGAGGTTAACTTAGAAGTCAGCGTAAACATTACCTCTTTCGACAGCTGTAGTGTTAGATTAATTTTGATCCATGATCCCCCCTCAGGGCGTTTTGCTGTCCGTGACATGCGTCAGACGGTGGCGGTGGGAGTCATCAAGGGCGTGGAGAAGAAAGCCCCCACGAGCGGTAAGATCACCAAGTCAGCACAGAAGGCGCAGAAGACCAAATGAACGTTGTGCTGGGCTGCTGCCCCAAACGCTCAGCGTGGCCGAAGACACACTAGCATCCCGCCCCTTCTGCACACCATAGTCAGCGTCTGGTCTATTATCACAATGCATCGCAAAAGCAGACGGAGGAAAAAATGTGACCTCTGCACAGTTAGCGACTAACATGTTAACTCACTGTCATACGTAGGTTTTATTGTCTTGGCGGAATAATAACAAGTTGCCAGCTGTTGTAGTTCAAGTTAAGCTGCTCATTGATGTAGCCAAAAACAAATAGTTTCAAGGTAGACGTGTTCTTTTTCCAGGTGTTTGTTGAAGTAATGCTTCATGTTGTAGCTTTAAAGAGAAAACCCAAGATGTGCTCACTAACCAGACGTAGACTGGCAGCCTGCATGCTCGCCGTTAGCGCATTAGAGAAACCAGCTTTAGAAGCTAGCGCCTTGCACTTTGCCTGACCTCAGCTCCCTTGTAGTAGCACTGCTAAATGTTTCTGTAAAGTTTGTGCACCCTAAATGCTGTTATTTGTGAGCATACGTGTATAAAATTAAAGATGTTTCAAAATGATGTCTTTGTTGTTGCAGTTAAACCACAAAGTTTTCAGTTATGACAAAAAATAATACAAAACACAGGTTCACATAGATTTTCCTTTATTGATGGATGAGAATAAAAGTTCACTTGCATTTTTATTACATTACAGGCTTGATTAACCTAACTGATTATTACTTGTGTAAATATGTGAACATAATTTAAATAAATTAATCGAAACAAGACAGAATGTTAACATTATAATGGCCCATTTTATCCCCTCAAGAAAGGAAAAAAAGTAAAAATGCCTTGAATCAGACCATTTTAAAGAGGAAATGAAGACAGTGCAACCCTTGTAAAGGAATCAAATACACAGAGATGATTATGAACCACAAAGCAAGGCACCAGTATGCTGTGTGTACTAAAGACCTGGGCTTGTTTTCATAGCACTCACTCTTCGCTATAGGTAGGGTTGGATATGAAAACCTCTTCATGCAAAATATATTTAAATATCTGAGGAACTACATGTCCTGTGAGCAAACCGATACCAGGTCTTACAAACATATCCAGGGGCCGGATGATGTGTAAACAGTGCGTGCACCTAAAAACCAGGCATGCACCTTTTCTCACGTTAACCCACACATGTTGTGTCAATTAACTAGTTTTCTAACTGGGACGTACTTGCAGTAAATTTTGCATAACCTCAAATTTTTATACATATATATATATATATATATATATAAAAAAGCTGGGCTTTATTCGGGTTTCCTTATTTTTCTTTTTTTGATTGAATTTACAGTCTGATACTTGATGCTGGTTTTCATGACATCTACTAGTAGAAATGTAGACTTACTGCCACCTCCTGGTTATTTTGAGTCGCTTCACTTTCTTATAACTAGAAGAAAACACACAGACTGTCTTCAGACCAGTGTCTAAATCTAAATGTAGTCATTTGTCACTGAAAACTGGAAGATAAACCTCAGGCACGTTTGTCCCGTCCCAGTTCCGGTAAATGGCAGTAATGTGCTTTCCAGTTTTATTTTTCACATCATCTCTCTTCTTTTATTAAAACCTCATATATAATTTTTATATTCCTGCATTTACCAACAAGAAATTATTATTTATATTCTGTATTTATACCATAATTCAGGCAATGAGTGATCAGTGAGAAATTAATCTCAGCTATGACAGGAAATACGAAAAATGTCAGAATCATGACACCCTAGCAGAAACACAGAGGCAAGAGCTTCATTTTTACTTTTTCCTGTTCAGTAATTGTTCTGTTTGTGATTTCAGAGCTGAAAACACACACTGAAACACGTTTCTTTCTCCGATCAATCACCTGCTGAGCGCATCCTTTTGTAACAAGTGTTATTTGTTCAGCCTCTGGTTTCTGACTCATTAACTTACTGCCAGCTAAGAATGACGCATCATTCAGGCTCCAGGCTTTTTGGTGGGATCAACCTGCATCTCCAACCTGGAGAGAACTACCAAATCTTAACTAAAATAACTACTTCTACACCATGCTGCATGAAGAGGACATTGGTGTGAAATCATCATTGGTCAGCAGTCCAAGCAAACAGATGTTCAGTTCATACTAATAGTCCATACATTCTGCTGCAAAGTCCACTTCAAGGAAAAATAAAAAATCCCAGATTTCACCGTTTGAAACGAGCAAACATTGATTTAAATAAAATCTTTCATTTAAAAGCAGGGCGGAAAAAAAAACAAATGCAATACGAAGTTATATTTCTGAACCAAAACAAAGTGCTTTGCTAGGTCCCACCTGCTCTGATCAATAATCACTTTATTTAGTTTTATTAACCAATTCATAACATTCAAGATGTATTTCTATCCATGTCTGAAACAACCGATCGGTGCATAATTGATCTGACAGGTGCTTCCTGCTCCCAGGATCCTCCACAGGATGATGGGAATGGGACATCCCAGCTGGCTGCATGAGTAAATGAGCATTCCTATCTGTACATGTGCAAATAATGCACATATATAGGTGTGTATACGTCACACTGACAGTCTGGATG
Source organism: Melanotaenia parkinsoni (assembly GCA_036919975.1). Classification (NCBI taxonomy): domain Eukaryota; kingdom Metazoa; phylum Chordata; class Actinopteri; order Atheriniformes; family Melanotaeniidae; genus Melanotaenia; species Melanotaenia parkinsoni. The sequence continues at coordinate 33,016,376 of JBAFTA010000005.1, read as the reverse complement.
ATGTGCGCCTGGAGATTTAATTAAAAATCTCAATAACTTTGAACTTTCTCCTTTTCTGTCAGTAATGATACACACACCAAGTTTTAAAGCCACATTGGCCAAAAGTACGCAGTACCTTGATTCACATTTTCTTTGTGTCGCTGCATCAGACGGTTTTATTCGCCTCAGTCAGCCGGCTTGCAGCTGCAGGCCTGAGCTGCAGCTTGTGGACAGCAGTCAAGCTAAAGGTTGGAGGAAATGTGTGCTGAGCTGCAGTCACACATTTCAGCTTCCTGCAGGGCTCAGAGATGTCACAATTAATCTTTTCACAATTAATCGCAGTACTGAACGGCTCGATTAATATATCGTCCCTTTCTATAAAACATTATGTGTGAACCGTGTCAGCAGATCAGCACCACATGGTGTCGCTTTGTTTTCCTTCCATGTTGCGTACGGCAGAGGAAGAGTTATTGCCAAACAAATGAAATCATCCTCGTCAGGTTTCTTTGGTTATATATTAAAATAAAACAAAAACAAAGGCGTCATTGTGGAGGACGACTCACCCGCCTCTAAAGCATAAGAGAAAGTTGCAGGGAAAGGAGGGAATGCATGAATGTTTCACCACCTGCAGGATAACCAGCAGCTAAAGCTAAATGCTCAGTGGTTTGGTTAAATTACATTAATGTTTATTTAATGTCACATTGAAATGAGCTGTTATTGTTTAATTTATAATCTTGTAATTATGTACGACCGGTCGTGTTTACAGGGCAACATGTTCAGCAGCATCACTGAACTTCATATAAAGAAGAAAAAATAAAATACGTCTTATATGACGGATAGTTTAAATATAACTGACTCGAGTCCAGGTCCATGCCTAGTCCTCAGTGTTGGATGGGTTATAGAAGAAACGGCTTTTAATTAAATGTTGTTTTGTTTCTTTATTTCCACTGTTCCAGTGTGTCAAACAGCAGCTGGAAGTCACAGCAGGCTGCAGGTTTTCCTGCTTTCTAAAGAAATGTTCAAAACCATTTTTATAATGTAGTTTAGTTTTCTCTGAGAGAAATACAGAGTTAATATGTAGGATTTATTTGTTCTTTACACAGCGGAGGAGATTTTGTTTGTTTTCTTTACGTTGTTTCTGTATTATTTTATAAAGTTGGACCTATCAAAGACCTATAAGGAGTGTTCATGTGCTTTTACATATTTAAAGTGTGAAATTAATTGATAATAATCGTAAAACTGATTATTTTTTTGACATAAATCGCACCATGAAAATCTATAATTGTGACATCCCTGGCAGGGTTAGACTGAGGTGTAGTTGTTTTTATTGTCCTTGATAGCATAATGGCAGTAAAAAAATACCTTTTCTTTAACTTGCTGCTTTGTTTAATTTAATTTTAGATCTATTTAGAATATATAATTTGATCTTTTTCTTCATTTTTTATAAAAGAATTTAATGACATGTGAGATATCAGAAATATTCAGCATTGTAAGCCTCCTGCAGTTCCTAAGTTCCTCCTGCAGCTCAGTTTGCCTCAAACAACAAAAGACCAAATTTTTTGCCTTTTCTCTAATTTGTGTCACTTTTCAAACTGATCTGATTTTTTTTTCTGTGGGTCACGATCGCGCCTCAAGGCGTCTCCAGTCTGCTGGACTGACTGAGCAGAAAGTCTAAAAAAAAGGTGGAACTTCCAAAAAGTTTCACCTTCAAAAAAATGTAGTTCCTTCAAAAAAATGGTAGCCATGAAGAGGATGAGTGTGACTTGAAGATATTGCATTTGTTTAGGATGGTATTTGTATAATTTAGATAGACGAGGAGAAGATCTGGTTTCTGAAATGGACTGGACGCCATGGAACGGATGACGGCAGTGGTGAGGTATCCTGTGTTTCCGTGTGGAAGCGTGTAGTGATAGACATGAAATACATCTTTTTTTCCTACTTGGAGCAGACATGTTAAATGTTGTGCACCCATGCCCTCATGTAGAGTTTCATATCTGTGCTTTTGACTAAGAGCATGCAGTTCATGCTGGAGGTCAGGGTCACGTACCAACCCGCCAACTCTCTGGACCGAGCTCCTTCATTTAACAGCGACAGGTTTTTTATTTTCTCTGATCTCGTTTTCCAAGCCTTTATTTTCCATCTTAGGTTTGTCAAACATATGTTAAAAGGCAGAACCCATGCAGTGATATGCCCATGTGATCAGCTTGTATGAAAATAACGTAATTCTAAACAATTGGATCAACATTAAAATAAACAAAAGAACACCCCGTGTTATATTCCCACCCGCCCACTTCCCTTCAAAAAAGATAAAAACCGTCTCTTTGAGGTGAGTTTTGTGCATCTTCCAAGCATGAAGCTGGGTCTATTTTAGCCGTACATGTGGCATGTTCAGCAATTCAGTGCTGCCAGTGGTGGGGGAGGATGTGGGACCGCTGGCCAGGCTTTGGTTTGAGCCCCGAGACCCTCCCCCTGCTCTGCCCCCTGTCCTCAGGAGCTCTGAGGAGTAGGTGTGAGCCTCAGCAGTCCCCTGGGACAGGAAGTCAAATCCCTGCACCTCCATGTCCCTGTCACTAATAAGGAGGTCCTCCTCCCCCCAGTCTCCTCCACCTCTTCTTCTCACACCATCGCCTCCCCCCCCTGGGTCTTGGCTGCTGCTGTGGAAGCCGAAGGGGGAGTCGCTGCTTGTGCTGGGGCTTGGAGATGACAGGCTGTGGCTGTGATGGGCATCCTGGACAGGGGCTACCTGCATCAGATCCTGCACGGAAATGGACTTGCCAAGTCCGCGGTCCATCTGGACAGGCCCAGAACAGCAGCCCGGGGCCGGTGGCACCAGGGGCTCCAGCTCCAGGCTCATATGTCTCCTCCAGGAGCCCTCCTCTTTCGCGTTAAGCCGACTGCTGCCATTTGTGCTCCCTTTTAACCCAAACCTGCTCAGCCCCAACTCCAGGCCCACACTGCTGTCCTCCATCTGCCTGCCTAGACCTCCACAGAAGTCTTCCATGTCGGGGGATGCGTCGTGAGACGTCGCTTGCACCAAGCTGCCTGGGCCACTGCTATGGCTGAGAGGGGGCGGTGGAAACCTGGGCAGAAGAGGAAACCCTCCATGTCCCACTCCTCTGCCCACTGAACTACTGGTACTGTTAGGGGTGAGGAGAGGAGGAGAGCTCCCCACAGCCTCATCACTTTCAGGTGAGATGGCCTGAGCCTGCGTACGATGATGACGGTGGTGGTGATGAGGCAACGGCGATGGGCTAAAAGAGGAAGATGGGAGGCCGGAGGGAGGTGTGGAAGAAGAGACGTTGAGATTGAGATTGAGCTCATTTGGAGGTCCCAAAATGAGGTTGAGTCCTCCTTGGGAAAGGTGGGAGTTGGTCGAGGAGCGTGTGACAAAGCCGCCAGGGGGAGGAACTCCGCTGCCGCTGCCCTGAGAGGAACTGGGGATATCTTTGCTGAAGACAGAGGAGTGGTAGTCAGAGGTCTGCTCCAGTTCAAACAGAGGGAGAGAGGAGAGCGTGAGGGCCGAGGAGGAGCCTTTACGTAAAACCTGACGATAAATGTCCAGCAGGGAGTCCAGCTTCGACTCGATTGACTGGACCTGAGAGAAGAGGATGTTGATGAGAGGAAGGAGTCAGAAGATGCTGCGCTGCTAAATTTATAAAAAATGATCTACATCCACCAATGCAACGCACCTGCCGTTCCACCTTACAGACGCGACCCAGCATACTCATGTCCTCTAAAATATCTCCATCAGACAGCAGCTTCTCCCTGATCTTCTTATCTAGAGGGATCTGGCCCTTACCAAGGATTTGGTCCACCCTGGATCGCACGACATGCAAACACACCAACATGTTAACAGCAGGAAGAAAACAAGTGGAGCAGAAATCCACTAAACAGCCCACAGGAAGGAGGGCAAACATGAAAATAAGCACATCGTCTTTTCTGATTGGCTAAATCCCGGCACTGCATGACAGACATTTCATGACATCAAGCAAGCGTTCCTACCTCGTATTTTTTATTTACTTTTTTTTTTCTTTTTTTCCAGCTGGAAGGTAAAAGTGTGTGACAGGAAAATGCCAAACAGGAGAGCCATGGAGTAAATATTCCACTTTCCTCTGGCTGAACAGATCTTCATTTTTCACTCATACCATTAAGTTTGGGTCAAAAGATGGTTTATATTTATCTTGTTCCTTCATGTCTATTAAGATTGTTGACAGCACCCAAAATAAGTGGCTAAAAAGTAATCTGTAAAAAGTTAACAGTGATAAATAAAAGTTTAAGTTAAAGAAAAAAAGTGCTTTTATTAAACACCAAAATATAATTTTATTCAGAAATTTCAAAAGATTCTGAAAAGATAATAATTTTTTTTATCTTTATATGACAAAATATCTGTGTTTTTTACATTTTATCTATTAGGATTTCTTACTTTACTGCATAATATGATAAAGATATTATTGTTCATCCTAAATGTGGAAATTAAGTCTATCATCTTTAAAAACCTACACACTTTTTAAAATCAGCTAAATTTAGCTAATGCTCATCTACGACATTAAATATAAATCTGCTAAATATATTTATATTAAAATAAAAATAAAAATCTTTTAATATACTGAAGTAAAATCAGTCTTTTAATAAGTTATTTTAGTAATTTATTTCATAAATGAAACATTTTTATCTTCAGTTAAACATTATAAGAATTTTCTGTTTTTTTTTTTTATTGGAACTGACTTTTATTATTAAACGTATTAACTGTGCATGCGTTAAACCTCTTGTTACCTTCTAACTACCAAGTTTTCTTACATTTCTTTCCTTTATAACATGTAGATGAAACATAAGGATAAATATACAATGCTTTTTGAACAGTGGATTTCTTTTAAAATAAAAACAAAGTTTTCTGCTTTCTTGAAAAAGTAATTTGACCCATTTCTGAATGCTTGTATCTGCAAAATTAAAATTAAATGTTTAAAACTGATTACTTTGTCTCTTGTTTGGAATTTCAAAAACAGTACATTGAAATAACACCAGAGAAGGAAAAAACAGGGTTTAACATTTTGCTCTGCCTCTTCGCACCCACACCAATTCCACCCAGCGATGTTCTGAAGAATGAGGTTAATAAAGTTAGTTTGGGTTAAATTCTGCAGAAAACAGTGCAATCATGAAAGCAACAAACAGGTTTTAGGATGAAAAGCAAAGACAGGATCTTCCAGCACCAAACAGCTGCATCTTGTCCTGGAATTTGGGTTTTTATACTTAATAATAAAAGTGTTTTTATGGAGTAATTATTTGGAGTATCTGAGAGGTGCCAGTAGTTGTTGACAGTTGCCATAGCTACATAATTCCAACCTCTGCAGCAGGATGGAGCTTTGGAGGCAGAGCTGAAGCACAGCAGAGAGGGACGTGTAGAGGCGGGAAAATTGGATTTGACCAAAACAAATTAGACGTCAGAAAATATCATTTTGCAATTATTAATAACTAAAATGTGAATTTTTAAATTTGCTACTGGGATGACTGGAAAACGTTTGCTGATATTGATGATTACTACGTTACTCCTTTTCCTCATTAACTGCTCAAGTATGACTATTTCGAAAAGCTTGACTGAAAAAAAGTCATACTTGTAATAAACTTATAAAAACATAAGATTTGAGATCTCAGCAATATAAAAACGTGGTTATAAATTATATTAATTACAAGGACTCGCGTGGATTGGGATATGATTTGGATATCAGCTCTGACTCCGTGCAGCTCGTGATAAACCTAACATGGTTTAAATTTTTATTTTTGATTGTGTTACTATCATTATAATAAGTTATAACAAGTTATTATATTTACAAGTCAACAGTATGAGCAGGGCTGAGTTTCTGACTAGAACTGTGGGAGGATGACATTGTGATGCTTTTCTTTGCAGGATGGAAGCTTTGACACAACATAGGCATCTAGTTTTTCTTTAAGACTATTTCAAATTAAGCCAATCAAGTCAAGCTTCACATTATATATGGGGAAAATAAAAAGAGGTCTATGCAACAGCTGGTGAACAACAGCGGGGGTCAGTGTCAGTACAGTCAGTACATGTCAGAACATCAGGCTGCAGATGCACGAGAATAATCCCAGAACACTAAGAGACACCAGCGTGGACACACTGCACAGTTAGGGTGTGTGTGGTCAGAGGTTGTGGGAATAAAGTGTTTCTCTCAGTTCAGTTAATTCAAGGACATGCCACATTAAGGCTTTATCTTATAACCCAGGAGCTTTTTAAATGAAACTGTTGTAACTTTGCCTGTAAGATGAGGGAGAAAATCTGCTACTTTGATTGGACTGAGTGTGCATCATCAGGGGAGTCTGCACATGCACAGAAGTGCTCTTAAAGACAAAGGTATCCCTGAATTAACTGACTGAGTGGTATGATGGATGGGGAGGTGGGTGGGGGGGCGTCCTGACCCCTGGGTGTAGTTCTTTTTCCCCTTGCTGTAATCAACATTCAGGAAAGGGAAGGAAATGGTCTTGGCTCTTCTGCTGAGGGCCTGAGGCCCAATTATCATGTCCAGCCTGTGATTAAAGCAAACACATGAAAACACATGCAGAAACATCAAACACAAACACGTCATAGAAATATGTGATTCTATCCATGCCAAAATGGGTCATGCATCCACACAAACACTAATACAAGGCGCACAGCAGCCACTTATAGGAACAAAAACTTGTAGTTGACTTAGAGTGTGCAGCCTTGTTGTCCTTCCTACCTGGTCTGCAGGCTCTTGATGCGACACAACATGTCCAGGTGACCTGCAGAGTACTGTTCGATCACGTCCTTCACATCGTACGGACGCAGCGTCTCCTTAAATTTCTTCTTGGCTACATGGAACTTCATTATCCTGCAGGAAAAGCAGAGGTGTTTGTTCAGCCACCAGAGAGAGCTCTGACCCAGTCAGTAACAATGATCTGCAGCGACTCGGCTGCAGACACGCAGCTTGTTTTTACCCCTTTCACTGCTTTAAATGTGACATGTGAACACCAGCCAGCTAAACTGAATAACCACTTCCCTGGACCTTCTGAAAACATCTGGGCAACTGAATTCAAAATGCTGATTTCAGGCATAAACTGATCTGTATAGCAAAATGAAAGGGGGCTGTTTTTGCTGGAAAAATCCATGGATACCTAACTGATAATTATGTGTTTTCTATGTAGAACAGATTTATTTTGGAGGCACAAATTCTGTTGAATCAATTACTTTTCTTAGAATCTCTTCAGCCAATTGGGAACTTGTATTAATAATGATATTAATCTTAATTTGTGTGGATCAACAGGCTGTTTTGTTGTGTTCAGGATCCTGAATGTAAACTATGTGGAGCCATGTTGTTGCAGTGATTTTGGAAGAAAACTTCTGCTGTGACTTGTGTAAATGTCAGTTAATTTGTTGATTTAGGTTGTCTGAAGAGCATTTTGTTTCATAATGTTGGATAATCAAAGCCGCTTTAAAAAAAAGATAAAATATCTCCTGATAGTTGCTGCAAAGAAGACAGGACAATAAACATGAATTATTTAAAATAAATATCACAAATGGATGAGGGAAATAAAAGTAGAGTTAAAAGATGAATCTTTTGTGTATTTTGTATGTACTCGTATAAACTTTTATCAGACATGAGTACAAAAGAAATGATTTCCAGTGTTTTTGCTGAGCAGTTTTGCTGTATTTAACCCTGGAACACTTACATCATTTAAAACCCATGCAGCATGGGTGAAAACCATCCTAATTTTGTGTTCTAGGATAAATAAATTTAAACAAAAAAAAATTCTAAACTTTGATGCAGCAATAAACTAAAACACAATAAGATAGAGGTAAAGAAAGAAAAAGTCAATAAAAAAGTGCTGAAACATTGTTCTATAAGACTCTTTAATCAGAACACCAATAGGTGACAGGTAAGGGTGTCAGCACTGGGTATAAAAAGATCATCCACCAAATGTTTAGTCTTTCTAAGCAAGGATAGGCTGTTGATCACCACATTGTGTCAGACTCCATCAGAGAATCATTGATAAGTACATGAGAATGGTGGGGCAGGGAAGTACGGTTAGTATTGTCACTTATATAATTTTATGTCTGTGTAATTTAGATACATGTTCCATGTTCAGCGATGTTTGTTTTCCACTAAAGAACAACAACAACAAAAAAATAAAACAATCAGTATCCTCACTTCCCAGACTGGTAAAAAGTCTCAATAAAAAGAAGCCGATAGAAGACAATGGAAACAAGAATCTCTTCAATTTTTACTGTGCTGGAGGAGTTGGTTAGTAGAGATGATGAAAAGGATGTCTTTGGACTTGGGTTTAAGTCCTTTTTCCTTTGACTCACCGAACAGCTCGGATGACTGTCTTGACTGATGGCTGTAAATCCTCCACCGAGATCTCGCAGTGACAGCCTTTCTCATCGAAGCCGTCCTCCGTTGTCATGTTGGAGTCTGCTGCTTGAGAGACAAGAAGAAGACAAGGATTATCAATTTATTGAAGAACAAGCTGGCCTGATGTGATACTGGTGTTTGGCTTAACACAAGCAGATTGTTGTGAGTGGCACTGGTTTTCCCATTAACCAACTAAATCTTCATGATTATTAGTAAAAAAGTGACCTGCTGCTGTTGCCCATCTGCTTCAAAGTTGGATGTGTTGTGTGTTCAAAGATGCTATTCAAAGTCACTTAGAGTCACCTTTTCTTCCTGATTCTGATGCTTAGTTTGAACCTCAGCAAGCTGTCTTCACTATGTCTATGTGACTGCATGCATCAAGAACCAACCATTTGGATTTTGGCTGTATATTTTACCACCAAGCCTTTGCAAACTAGGCAACTCTGACTCCCTGCACCTAGATCGTTCCCACTTCCACCCAACTATCCATTTACCATTCTCCTGCCAGCACGTCACGGCCAGAGTAAGGAAGGACAGCCATTAGCAGTCCTCCAGCCAGCCCCCTTATTGGCAGAAAAACCAGTTGTGGTGGGTTGGACATCACAAAGATAGGAATAGTTTAAATTTATCTGGGTAACTTTTTTCCTCTGGTCTCTGTTTCTATCTTTCTTCTGTCCCCCCCGCTCCCCACCCCCCAAAAAAGGGGGCACTGACCATCAGTGGTGGAGCGGGACTGGCTCTTGAGGCGGAGTGAAGGTCTGAAGCGTGTGCGGTCATTAAAGCTCCAGCTCTTCTGAACTTTGGCAGGACTGGTGCCCTCTGTACCAGCATCAGTCACCGGGGAGCGCCGGTCGTTCACCGAGGAGGTCTGTCTGTTCTTGATGCTCTGACCACGGGGGCTCGCCATCCTCACCCGCTCCTTGAAGCTCAACTTTTGGCTGAAAGTGGGAGGAGGAGTTGTATAGAGAAGGAGGAGGTGGTGGTTTGAAATGAGAAACAGATGAAGATGTGTCAATGATTCAGGTTTTATGCCAGCAAGATAAATTCTCCTGGACTTTTTGGAAAAGATTGTTCCTTGTTATGTGGGATTTACATGGTGGTAGCCATCATTCAGAAGTTTTTCTAATAAAAGATTAAAGGGCGGCAGGACAAAATGGAAAAATCTCACATGCACTGTAGCAGGAAGTTTAGACAAAATGCAGGTTCTGGTTAGCCATGATGCTTCCACTGTGTGATGAAGTTTGTGTCTGAAGGGTGAAAAGTATGCCGACTTTGTAATAATTAAATAAAAAGATGCGGATGTTTCAAATCCTATTTTCACAGTATTCATTAACCAACTTCATTGTTTGTAGGAAATATATAATAATCTATTATTTGATGCTCTAACACTAAAACAAGTTGGGGTAGAGTTATGTCCTGAAGGGTTTTACAAATTGTTATTGAGAAATATTTCTTGAACTCATTAATGATTCCCTGATGGAGTTTGGACCAAAGTGGTGAGCTATGACCCATCCTTGCTTAAAAAGACTTAGAATTTTATTGGCTGCTGCTTTTATACCCAATGCTGACACCCTTACCTGTCACCAATTAGTCTGCTGATTAGAGAAACGTCCAGAATGATGTTACTGGCTATTCTATAAACTTTTCCCAAAGTTTTCTATCCCATTATTTAATGAGTTGTTGGTATCAAATTGTAAAAAAGTTTAGACAATGAAGTTGGTCAGTGCAATTAAAATTGTTTAATTGTGCTTTTGTCTGTTAAATGGAAATTCAAAACATTTCTGTTGCATTTTAGAAAATCTGCAGACTGTAAACAAAGGAGGTATTGAGGTGTAAAGTTGTGGAGTTTGTATTTATATAGAATGACAGCATGCAAATGCAGCGCACAAAGGTCAGGCATAGCTTACAGTGTAGTAATTTGGACACATATAGTTTTTTTGAGAGGATAGTTACTGGAAAATACAGGATTTTTGTCTTATTGTCAGCAAACAGAATGAAAAGATCAGAAACTTTATTCCATTTCATCTGTACTGATAGTTTTCCCTTTAGATTTTTAAGAAATCAGAACAGTGATGGTATATTTGTGAGGGACTAGTTCCAGCTGTGGATGAATACAGATTTATTGCTTTAGTTAACAAATTAGCTCCACCAGGCTGTGGAGATACAGCACTTAAAGATGGTCAGTGGTAAATTGATCTTCATGGGATTTGATGACAATAAGAAGTATGAAATCAACATCAATGTAAGAGGAATTTAAAAAAGGAAAACAGGAAGTGAAGCCCAGTTTGTAGTTTCGATGCAATACAGGGAAGCAAGTAAAGAATAAAACAATGATGCCACACCACCCAGGAGCATTTCTAGGCCAGTACATCCAAGAAAAAGCTAAATGTTGATTATTTTACAGGATCTGCAGCTGAGATTAAAAACCTGGCACATTTTTGTGTAACAGCTGAAAAATGAAATCACAACAGGCAGAAGTAGCACATCGTTCAAGCACATGTCAAACAGAGGCAGCTAAAGGATTACAATGAAGGCTACCGACATCTCCCTGCAGGACTCGCTGGCTCTGCCCTCTTTGAGGCTGCTCAGCCTCTTACAGGTCCCCATGCACCAAGAATTAGTCAGCATTCCCAAAGAAAAAACTTCATGTAACAGGGGAGCAGGGATGCCGTGTACCTATGTTTCCGAGTGGTACACCTCTTCAGTAGCTTCTGTTTATTACTATGATTTTTACTAAAAACCAAGGGGAGATAGACACACGATGATGTGTTACATGATGCAGAAACAGATGAGAGAACATGTTCACCTCTAAGTCTTTTGTAAATGAGAAAAAAATATTTTCAACCTGTTTTTTTTCACCTTTTCCTTGTCTGTGTGTTAATGAAGTAAACGCAATAACCCAAATGAAGATTCTCTGAATACTGCAGGTGTTTCAGTATGTGGATCGATGACATTTAGAAGCAGAGATCTGAGGCAACTGGGCTCAGTGGAGGAAAACAGCACCCTCTGAAAAAGGCTGCAATTTGGTGACTCATGCACTTCATGTCGATGCCCCTCCTTTAACAGAATGGATTCAGCTGGACCATGGCAACAAGTGCCTGAATCGCAATGTGAGGCCAGCAAACATTCAACAGATCACTGAGGGTGTTAAAGTACAGATTGTTTTTATTTTGCTTTCTGTGTACTTCCGTCTCAGCTGCATTTTACCACTTCCTCTGTTTTATACACTGAGCTTGTAGTGACTGCTTTGCAAATCTGGCCAATAAATAAAGACTAATGTGGCTTTCAGTCTCACCGCAGACTCATTCTAATCTGCATATTTTTGTAGACTTTTCATGATGTGCAGCCTCCTTCACAGACAAATATTTACTTTCATAACCGCAACACAACATATTACATGAGGCAGCCTCCACTGTCCTGCACCTGCCCTTCCCTAATGATTCGGGAAATGCATCAGATAAAAACACTAACACCAGGAGTGCACACACGTCAAAAAACAAAGCAAAATGAATGCACACTAACACAATAACACGTCTAATAAGAGCACAACAGATACCTGGGGGAAGAGTGTGGTGAGGAAACAGATGTGTGTGTGTGTGTGTGTGTGTTTATGTGAGAGAAAATGAACCAACACATATAACAGTGAGTCAGAGAGGGCTGTTAGCGGGGCGACATGTCAACACCCACCGCCCTAAGCTGCTCTAATTAGGTTGACTTTACTGTCTCAGTGACACTACAGTTCACACAGACTACTGAGACACACATAAAACTGCTCCAACCTCCAACTGCAAACAAAGCTGGTTTTTACTCTTTCTGGTCTCATAAAACGAGTTTTTTTATTTTGTTTTTTTGTGACGTATTTGCAATGAAAAGTCTGAGGTGGACAGTAGTGAAATGTGCAGAAAGCCACAAAACAAATTTGAAAGAACATGTTTTGACCCCAAGATTTCTGGATTAATCCATTTAAATGGAATAATTCGACAGTGCTGAATGAAGCTGGACGTTAACTTTAAGGCGCTCATCTTTGGGGCCAAAAAAACAATTTCAGATTTCTCTTATCTCTCTCTTATTTAGCTGAAATAACATTCTGGCATTCAGGTATCGATTTGAACAAGGTATGTGGTCAAAGGACGTGACTTTATGGACCTAAAACACCATGCTCTGGGCTCGTTTAATGGCACAGTTACACCTATTATGTGCATCTCTGCAGCCGTCGCTTCCCAGCAGCATCCCGAAGATGAGAAACCAAAACTTTTGTGTCCTGGATGATGCAGTTGAGTTTCGCTTTACGCACCGCATCCCACACTGGCAAGTAGATATAAACACACCAGCCATTTTGAACACACACTGGGCAGATTCAGCAATAAATAAATAAATAAATAACACAAGAAAACATTATTGGAGGAAGAGAGGAAAAGAAAGAGAGAAAAGGACAGAGCAAGAGATAATACAAGAGTTGAGATAAAACTGTCTTTTGCTGGTCAGGTAGCTTATCACTGAGAAAGCCTGCAAAAGTTCAGTAGTGTGTCTTTAAGCTTTGTATGGGACCAATGTCCCTGGTGAGACAGTAAGCTGAGTGTAATCAGCATAATTATGATCAGATATTTTGTTTGTTTCCATCTTCTTCGGCTAAATTAGTAGGACAAAAGTGCTACAATCGTATTAAATCTTTCCATCATGTAAACACACAACTGACTGAATCACTTTTTCCATCATCTATGTGACATGTCAGCTGGAATTCCTGATCAAACTGATTTCAGTCAAATTGAAGAAATATTTGTCCATGTAAATGTAGCTATTGTTATTTCATGTTCTCCTAATATTATGCAGCCCTAGTTTGTTATGGGAACATCGTGTCTTGTTTTAAAACAGATCATTTCACAAAATCCAGATAAGAAAAATGGATAATGATAAAGTCAAAACTTTTTTGTGCATTTTGAAAAAGATGAGTCTGAAACTCAGAGGGTTTGAGTCATGATGCACGTCTCAGTTCTGCAGAGAAAACAACGGAAGAATTTCAGTTAGAATTGTTAGATGATCAAACAATAGAGAGAATAAAAGAAAAACCCAGAGCTCGGACTGGCCTCAGTGGTGCCATGAAAATGACGATTTCAATAATAAGTTGTAATTATGTTAGTATGCAGACCTCTGTGTAAAACTAAATGTATAATTAACCAGTCAATAAATTTTATGCATCAAAGTTTGAGTTAAAATGCCCAACAACTGATGCTGACCCAGTTTACCTGTGTTACTCGTACAAATAATCATTTTGTGTTTATAAAGATGGAAATAATACTATATTTACAGAAATGCCTTGTTTTAATTCATTAAAAAAAGTTAATATTTTGAACACATCCAATCATCCTGTATAGGACCTGAACAAAATCCTACTAGATCTATTATCACTGAATGATATGAAGCAATTCCTCTTTTAATGCCTCCAAAATACCAATATAGTGTGGCTGCAAAGAAATATCCCATTTCTGCCACCAGAACTTTTAACTAAAGATTGGTAAAAAAAAAAAAAAAGAGCTCAGGTCAGTTTAATTAAGTAATCACCATTTGGATCTGCTGATAATGTCTTGTAAATGAGGGACATTATTCAACAAATAAACAAGGAATTGTGTCAGAAGTTTACCAGACATTTAAAATTCATAATCAAAATACCGGACAAAGCCGGCCATGTTTGCAGCTGGAGGAGTTGACTACTGTGTCTTTTTTTAAAATCCTGCTGTGTCACAAACGATAAATGAAATATAAATGGCAGAAAGAGCTGAGCGACAGTTTCATATCCAACATGCATCATCAATACATCTTAGTTTGATATCTACAATTATTCTTAAATCACAAAGTTTGAACAGAAAGTAAAACAGTGATTGTCCAGAGAGACGGTCACAAACCTGGTGGTCGACTCTCCCTGCTCCTTCCTGAAGTTGACAGATGAGAAAAAGAAAGAAAAAATATGAGAAAACATTTTTAATCAGTTAAAACACTGAACTTAGAAAATCATTGTGATGTTTTTGCAGGTTTCAGCTCCACGTTGAAATCTGTGATGGTATAGTTAGAAATTTGTTGTTCTACTCTGTCAGAAATAAACATACATCTGTGTTATTGTGAGATTATTCAGTGTAAACGTTTTATATCTATCTGCACTTTAAATGGATCATTCTGGATAATTTAACCTGCTGTATTTTTCTTTCGTATGCATGCTGCAGCTCTGTCAGTCATGCTGTTTGTCAAAACCTCCAACAACACAACACTCACCAGCCACTTTATCAGGTCCACCTTCTAGTACCAGGTTGGACTCCTTTTTCCTTCAGAACTGCCTTAGTTCTTGGTGTGATAGATTCATCAAGGTTTTGTAAACCTTTCTCAGAGGTTTTCTCCATATTGACATGACAGCATCACACAGTTGCTGCAGGTTTGTCGGCTGCATCCATGATGAGAA
>JBAFTA010000005.1:32988812-33001431 GCA_036919975.1 Melanotaenia parkinsoni | reverse complement strand
CAGCAACGTTTCTCCATCTTCTATTGTCCAGTGTTGGTGAGTGTGTGTGAATTGTAGCCTCAGTTTCCTGTTCTTAGATGACAGGAGGCACCCGGTGTGGTCTTCTGCTGCTGTAGCCCATCTGCTTCAAGGCTGGACGTGTTGGCATCCTGGCTCGTTGGTCTAGAGGTCTGATTCTTGCTTAAGGTGATAGAGGTCCTGGTTCAAATCCTGGACGACCCCCTGAATTACAGTTATTCACCGAAGGTATGGTGTTGAACTACATGTGGATAGTAAACAATATGCTGTTTTCCTGTGTAGTATTCCCTCAATGGTGGATTGGATCTTCTTGGTGGGACTGGTTAAAGAGGTCAGCTTGGGTCTGGAGAACTTAGGCTCAAGTCCCAGGCTAGCAACTAAGGTAAAAACAGCTGTGGGTCCCTGAGCAAGGCCCTTACTCCCTGACTGTTACCCAGGCACTGGAATCTGGCAGCGCACTGCTCCAAGCAACTAGTGTAGTTTAAATGCAGAGAGAGAATTTCCCCACTGTGTGACTAATAAAGGATTATTATGGTGTGTTCAGAGATGCTATTCTGCAGACCTTGGTTGGAACCAGAGCTTATTGGATTTCCTGTTGCCTTTCTATCATTTCCAACCAGTCTGCCCATTCTCCTCTGACCTCTGACCTCAACCAGACATTCTGGTCCAGACGACTGTTGCTCACTAGATATTTTCTCTTCTTCAGATAATTCTCTGTAAGTAGATGGTTGTGAGTGAAAATCCCAGTAAATATTCAGACCAACAACCATGCCACATTTAAAGTCACTGAAATCCTCTTTCTTCCTCATTCTGATGCTCAGATTGAACTTGAGCAAGTTGTCTTCACCATGTCTACATGACTAGATGTGCTGAGTTGCTGCCACATGATTGGCTGATTAGTTACTTGTGTTAAAGGAAGTTAAACAGTTGGACCTGATAAAGAGGCAGATGTGATTATTTAATGCGGGGTCACATTTTAAGTTGTCCCTAATGCAGCAAATACTACTTCAAACCAGTTGTGTAATGTTGGTGAAAATTGTTTCCTTGAAACTTTTTACCAGACTTTTAGGTGCAAAGTCTGCATGACCCACAGAGCCAAAGCGCACAGAACAGAACTCACATCTGTACCAAATAAACTAAAATTATTATCAAAACTTTGACTTCTGAATATATTAATATGTATTAATTATAAATGAGCTAAAACTTGCAAAAACAACAAACTTTTTTGTTGTTTTGTTGCAAAATCAACAAGGAAAGAAAGTTGCATTAAATTAAGAGCAGTGACTTTTTGAAGTGCAGATCAATAACATGCATCTCAGAGGAAATCTAAAAAAATAAGCTGGAAATCCATAAACATGCAAGTCCTTGCAGACTATAGAGGCAGACTAAGAAAGCACACAGGTGGCCAACCTAAAAGGAGTGTTTACTCATTTTAACGGTCTGTATATCCAGATACATCACATGCAGATGACAGAAGGATGTCCAGATATTTCCAGGCTCCAAAACTTTCATAAGAAACTGACTGTGATATTTGAACACAACTAGGTAGGAAACAAGTCAGAATCTAGAGGCGCATCATGTCAGACTGTCATTGCTTTTCTGTAAGATGACATGAAATCTGAAAATGAACAGTCTTGCTGCAGTTTACTAATGCTGTGTAATGAAGCAAACCAGGGACCATGTGACTTCACTCCTGAACGGCAGACGTCACGACTACAGAATAAATTTTTATTTAATATTTTTATCAAACACAAATACAGAAGAAAAAAATGAAGTCCTTCTCCACCTGTTTCGAAAAGGGTGACTTTTCTGTTTCAGTTTCAGATCCTTCCATTTTAATTATAAGAAATTAAAAAGTATATGACAGGAAGAGTGAATACTTCACTATAAAACCTTAATCTCCATGGAAACTAGCAGGACCTTCATGATGATTCATTTCAAACAAAGGCAGGAGAACACATGAATAGAGTTTTTTAGAGCTGGAATCAAACTTAATAAGACATGATTTCTGCTTCTGGCTGCTAGCTCCCAGTTCTTATGATTTTCTTACATTTGCATATAATTGCTTGGGATTTGAACTGTGTTTAGTTTGGATGCCAAAACTTGGTAGAGCCTTTTAGCCGAATTTCTCCCCGTGAAGTTGATATGCTACATGTTAGCATTGCTGCTTCCTGGTGTCTGAAAACATCTTCTGGACTGTAGGATCTCATGCTGCCTCCTGTACAGGTCATAACTATAACTTGTCCTTGAGATCATTCAGACATAAATGATCGTGTTTGTACTGGATGACATTCTTGCAGATTTTCCATCCCGTGTCCTTTCTCACATGTTTATTGGTTTGACTATTGAAGCAATGACAGACTGAAACATATGAACTCAGTAAAATCAATCAGAGCTCAGCAGCTGTTTTACTGGAGATGCTGCAAATGAAAAGAATCTTGACTGGCTCATTAAGGCCAGAACACATTTGTAGGGGAAATGCTAAAATATAACAGGCCCAGTTCCCACTGAGCACTCAGCTGACCTGAACCCAGATTCATGGAGCCTGGAAATGACCGGTCCCTTCTGATGACCCTGAACCTTATTCTCACAAGAAAATTATATAAAAATAGAACAAAGCAGATACATGAAACAGTACGACAGCAGGAGAAGTGGATCAGTTTCAATTTGAAGTAGGAGAGGATAACTCGAGTAGCACAGACACCAAATACAAACACCAGCTGCCATAGTTGTACCTACTTTGTAGGGCTGCAGGTATGCAACGCCTTCAAGTGAGGCTTCCAGGTAGCAATGGAAACCGAGTTCTCATCAGCTGCATAACTACGCCAAACACACTGCATGCAGAATACACAAAACCAGGAGGAAAAAAGTACAATAAAAAGTTACAAAACAAAAGAAAAACATAAAAGAAAATAAAAAAGTAAACAAAATGAGGCCAAAGAAGGTGTCAAAAGAGGAGGAAAAGGAGGAAAAAGGTACAGAAAACAAATAAAAAAAGCTGATTAGTCAAAACAAAGAAAAAGCAGGTGTGTCACGTCTGTGGTTGGACGGAGGTCAGGCATGGATACATGCCTGTGGGAAGGCAGGAGGCTCTCATAGTGCCGCCACGTGGCGTCCAGGTAGGGCCTGGCGCTGTCGGTGGAGTAATAACGCCACGCAGCCTGGTACAACATGGGCACGCGCAGGATGAAGAGGAGGAGGAGGAGGGGAGAAAGATGGCAGAAAGAGAAGCATGTGGATAAACACATGAGGAGGAAAGTATGACGTCAGCACCATGAAACATAAAGAAGAGGGAAGCGTTTCCGGCAGGGTGTGGAGAATCCTCCCAGAGGTTAAAGAGCTAGATGAGGATGAGGATGAGGAGGAAGAGGAGGGCTGGACAGGGTGAAGCAGCATGCTGGCTGCCTTTTATCAGACATTTGATGGTTTTAGAGAAACACAAGAAAAAGAGAAGCTGGAGAATAACGAAGCCATTTATGGATTTTAATCATATTTCTCATTATGAAGATGGGGGGGGGGGGGTATCATCATCATCAGTGTTTGTTTTTGTTTGTTTGTTTGTTTTAGATGTCAGGGAAACAGCCAGCAGGAAGTGGGCTTTACCTGGATGAGGTAGGCGGCTGGGTTCCTCCGCTTCTCAAAGTGCTTCTGTCGGTGCTGCTCCTGGACCTTCAGGGCGAAGCCTGAGCCCAGAATCCCCTGATGCGAAGGTAAGACGTTAAACTGGCTGCATTCGTACGTCACAAGTTACACTCAGCCACAGAGAAAAGCAGCACCACACACTGTGTTGTTGCTCTTACAGTCAGCCTTTAGCATCTGTACTCTCAACTGAACATTTTCTTCCCCAAGATTTCAAACTATTTTTCAAAAATATTATTTTCCTTTTTCTGGAAATAGCATAACTAATCCTCCTTGATTTAGATGTATTTTTTTGATACTTCTAGAAATGGGAGACAGATAAGAAAGAAAGCTGTTTCCATGCAAGAGGACAGTATGTGGGTGAAGGCGGGAGTTCATGGGTTTGTGGAGGAAAAGGGAATGCCTACAGGGAAATGAACGTGAAGCATCATGACTGATTGAAAAGACTTTTTTATGAACTGCGATACTGATGAAGAAAGAAAAATGACCTCTTTCTCATTTTCTATTCATTTAATGTATTTATCTATTTCTTTTGTTCTCATTTGTTTATTTGTTTGCCCGGCACATTTGGTGGGAAAAAATGGAAAAGGATAACGTAAAGATGTATATTATTCTTGAGATTTTTGCCATGGTATTTTTCTATGACTATGTCCTGCTGAGACTCTATCTGCTTCTGCCATGTTTTCATTAACTGTATAAAACAAGGGTGTCAGACGTTTGTCCCGAGGGCCAAAACCCAGGGACCCCCAAGGATGAATGTGACAATGACATAAAAGATATTAACTGTAATTTTTAATAAAAGTCACTGTAATTCCTAAATGCATCCACCTGAGGTTGTTTGTTAAATTTATAATAAATTTTCAAGGCAGTGGGATAACTTGTTTTATCTTTCTTAATAGATTTGACTTCAGTTTGTATGATGATTACTACACACATGTGAAAATGTACACGTATGTACATTTAAAATAACTTCTAGCTCTTATCATAATGTGAAATCTGTTTCTGAAGAGCTTTCAGCTTGTTGACGGTTTGCTTAGTAAAAGTTAGTTCATTAATCTTGATGTTTAATCTGGATGCAAACATCTGGTTTAATTTCCAGTTTTACTGAAGATCAGAGAGAAAGAATCAACTTACTGCTGGCAAAGCAAAGAAAGAGATGCCCAGGAGGGCGAAGCCAGCAGACAGCATCCGTCCTGTCCATGTCTTCGGTGTCTTGTCTCCGTAGCCGATGGTTGTCAGGGTGATCTAAAGAAAAAAGATTAGTTAATGATGCTTTATGATGCTGAATGAGGACCATCTGTCTGTCGATTTGTCTATAGATACATAGATATATCTATATATGATCTGGACAAATGAAAAAAGCACCTTCTTCTGTACTAAAGTGGTAGAATGAGTAACTTAGCAGAGACTGTGCTGTAAGCAAATGCCTGGAAGTCTGGAGTGAAAATGGCTCTGTTCATTCAGCATATGGTCCATGTGACATGTTGGCATTTGCAAGAATGACAGTCTGACTTTCTTTTTCTAAGAAGCTTAGAAAACAAACATCTTTGCATCTGAACTGTTTCTGCATGTTTTTCCTGTTGCCGTATAAAAGGCTTGATTTGAAACGATGCCTTCAGGCCCGTCAGGCACTGAACCCACACGTGGGCTTCTGTAAAGCCTCCGAACAGGTTTCATCACAGTCTGCACGGCCTTGGTTTCAGGTACGTTGCTAAAAGCCTGCGGCTGAAATGTTTATTCTGCTTTGGTAGAAAACCAATGTGTGTACTGAAGATGCAAAGCGTTTCTGACAACCAGACACCAGACTGACTGACAACAGGACTGAAAGGTTCGGAAAGAAGAGAATGTGGAATGATGTTTTGATGAAAGAGGAACCAGAGTTAATTGTGATAATGATTCAGAATGATGGTAATTAACACATCAACATATGACCACTGAACAAAGTCATTCACAGCCTCAGTGGAGCCTTGACAGGAAGCAGGAAGAAATCCTGGTGGTGAACTGAAAACAACTCCTTGCTCAGCTTCTGTGTTCGACTGATGTCCATCCGTCCACCTCGCTGCCTTTACATACCGATCACTCTGGATCATCTAATGAGGCTCTGGTTGCTATTCATGGAAACAGCAGTTTTTGTTTGATAACGAATCTTTAGGTTTTAAATGGGTGTTTAACAGAGTAAAAGCATGGAGGAAAAGCTGCTTTCAGGAGAAAGTGCAGGGTTAAAAATATTTTATTTCTGATGTAAAGAAGTGCAACTCTGCCGTCGGCCGAGCAACCAAGAGACACACTGAGACTGCAAACTAAAGATTCAGGATTTCCAAACAATACCAGCAGCTGTCAGGGTCAAAAGTTTTTACTAAATTCTGGGAGGCACAAACTTACCGTGCCCCACCACAAGGCGTCTGCGTAGGTAGCGAACTCCTTGTTGAACTTGTTCTCCACAAGGTAGACGAGGAAGGAAGAGAAGATGAGAACTAGGAAGCCGATGTACCAGGCGGTTACAAGCTCCTGCAGAAGGGACAGTTTCATCTGGTTATTGCACAAGCACTCAGCTACAGAAATTCATATTTCCATTAAAAAAGAAAAAATTGGTAGATTATTTCACTTAATTATATTTTGGATCTTCCCAAGTTAAATGTTGGTTCATAATATTAAGATAAATTTTTAAACTGGGTTAAACATACTTGCTACTATTTTCATTTCTACAGTTAATTCCTGATACCATTTATATGCATGCATCTATCGTGTATCTCCTAGTTTCAACACAAACCTTAAAACCCCAACATACCACGGCACAGCGGATGCTCGGGTTGATCATCTACTTTGTTCTCCCGTAGACGCAAACGTTGGCATATTATTATTTATAAAAGCAGTCTGGGTTTGCTTCCAACTTGTCTTCTAGCGTGTAAATAGATCACAATACAACATCATATTAATTCTGTGGATAATGTTTGTATGCAGCTAAACTCCCTGAGATAAAATTTTTTTCTTCATTGCACACAGAACAATTTCTAGGCCAGAGACCCATCCACAGTGGGAGGCTAGCTTAGTAACAGAGGTCCCTTATAAAACACATCCTCAGCACACACACAGCCTTGACCTGAAAATTTTAAAAGAGAAAATTTTACCATCTGAATGTGAAGCTTTGATGGAAACCGGCCTCTACCCACTGATGTAAAGCAGAAGGAGAGAAAAGGAGGTTTGTGTGGGCTGATGGAGGAAGAGAGCGAGTCGAAGTAAAGACAGCAGGAAGTGGAGAGAAAGAGCTGTGCTGGAGATATTTCAATAAAAGCTCCCGGGATAAATTTAATATCACTGCCAGAGCTGATATTGTTTTTATTAAACAGCTCATTCATATTTGGATATGACCACCAACATGTAATGAATATTAATGTTTTTCAAGTTAGAGTCTCTCATAACTGATTTACAGAATATCAGCACAGAAACTGCATCTGGTGGCATTTGTGCATTCATATTTTTTTTGTAATTTATTTCACATCTCAGATCATAGATACAACAGCAAATCTGTCACCAAACCAGAAGAAACCCACAAAACTGGCATCTACACAACAAACACATTTTCTAGAAAAAGTTTGAAGGTTTTTATGAAATGTAACTTAACTCATTTCTTTGAGTTTTTATTTAACAGACACAAGAACACAGATGCATTTCAGCGTCCTCACTGACCACCTTTATTGTATTTAGAAAATATGAATAAACCTGAATTTTAATGGAACAGCACACTTAAAAAGAGCAGAGATAGAAGCCAAGACAGACAGAAAGGTTTACACAATACATAGAAACAATGCTGTGGAAGATTCTCCAATCAGCAGAGTAATTGGTGACAGGTAAGGGTGTCAAGATTGGGTATAAAAGCAGCAGCCACAAAAGGATTAGTCTTTCTTAACAAGGATGGGTCATAGCCCACCACTCTGTCCAACTTCATCAAAGAGTCATTAAAAAATATTTTCGACTGACAGACTGTAAACATTTTTATTTTTTCAGCATCTACAGAGCAGAAAACTAAAAAGAAAGCGAATCTGAGGAAATCTCAGTGTGTAAAGGCCAACCACTGTTGGATGGTCGTGGCCTTCGAGACCTCAGGTAGCACTACAGGAGAAACTATTATGACACTATGATCAATAGACACATGGACTCAGGATGATATTGGAGCACCACTGTCACGCACAGTTCACCTCTGCATCCAGAAATGTAACCGGAAACTGGGTTATAACCGAGGAAGCCATATAGCAACTCTGCAAGATGTCAGACCTGATAATGCATGAGTTCTTACATCATGGCTTCGGATATACCATGTGTGTTGTTGACTACAGTCCACATCAATGAAACAGTATGGAATCACAGAAAGGTCAGACAACAACAACCAGGGATTGTTGAGCTGAAGAAATTTTGGATTCAGCAGGAATGGATAAGGATAGCTAAATCAATCAGCATCATCAGTTCCAAACCATAAAAAAATCCAAGTAAAAAGAATCTGATGGCAACATGACTCAGTCCAACTTTTACTGAGTGTGTTTCTGCTTTAAAGAATAAATAAAGTAGAGTTTCAAGCCAGCTTATTACTCTGCCTGCTCTGGTGTTGCGTTGTGCTCTTGACTCCACCTATGTGCAGACGGCAGATGTTACAGAACTTAAAAGAACATTTGCAACATGATTTGTGGATTTATTTATTAAAAGAAAAGCCATTTTGTTTCCCAATTACTTAATATTGTTAATGTTAAAACTTAACCAAACAAAAAACTGAAGCAAAGGTGAAAATGAAACCTAAACAAGTGGAAACGACACCACAGCCTCTATCTGAGAATCTTATGTTGATTCAAAACTTTTCTGTTGCATTTTATTCTAATTTACAACTGAAATTCAAATTTTTAATGTCTGAAATGGTTTTTTTACATATCGTTTTCTTTTTTTTAAAATCTCATTTTCTCATAAGACATGTCTGTGTTTTGGATTTCGACCTTGCTGTGTGCGTAGACCACCGAACCCAGCAGCTTCCAGGTGCCTCCTCTTCGGTCCATTCGCACCATGCGAAGGATCTGAAGGAAACGCAGGCTCCGCAGGACGGAGGTGGCGAAGATGTTGCCCTGGCTGCCCGCCGACACCACCGCCACCGACGCTATCAGCACAATGATGTCTGCAGGAAACACACAAGGAAAAAACATTTTTTCTGGGAAATGCTTAAAAAGGCTAAATAAGAAATAATAATGTTGCTTTGCTGATGCAGAAATACAATTTTATGTCAGTCAAACTATTATTCGGCACATTTGTAGATTTAACTAATGGGAACATGCTGGTATTGAAAAAAGGTGCCTAATGATCCAATTTAAAAGGACTCCTTTGCCACAGTGATGGTTGAAATTTTCTGCACAACACCATGTACATAAAAGGCAAAAGAGACTGCAGTCACCCTTACAAGCTCTCTATGGTCATTTCATTCTCGCGCCTCTGTGAGGTAAATTAACCCAACAAACGCTCCGCATTACCGCAGATGATATAAGCTCCCACTGGCATCCACAGCACAGTAATATTCCACCGTATTGATCTGCTAATGAAAACAGAACAGCAGAGGAAGAAGTACGAGCTTTGACAGCTGTTGCATGGCCAGAAATGGAGATCACTCTTGTTTTTGCTGATTGGTTTCTTTTTAGTTTATTTAACACACAAAAGTTGCACAAGTGAAGACTGTCTCCCTGCAAAAAAGCCGAGTCTCAGACAGGCAAACATCCACAGATCTGAACCTGCACAGGAGGCTCACAGAAACCACAGAGCAAATCAATTCACCAAACCCACAAAGAACAGAAAACTACAGTGATCAGCTCCTCTAGCTTAAGAAATAACACTTTTGTTCGCTCCTTTTCCCCTCAGGTGCTATCTTCCATTTCCGTGAAACGCCACATAAAGTCTGACCTCTCACCAATATTATTTTGCTCTCTCTCTCTCTCTCTCTCTCTCTCTGTGTGTGTGTGTGTGTGAGACAGGTTTCATATATAACCATCACTGGAGCTCCTGTCCTTCTGCCGAACCCATTTATTTTAGAGGAAATGCTGACGGAGGTGAGGCTGATGGCTCCAGCTATAAACCACAGACTGGTTGACCCACAGTGGAGGTAGGGAGAGGGGGGAAAGGTCAGCAGCACTGTGAAAAATACATGAACGAGGCCCCACAAAGCTGCAGTGTACTTGCTGTTCTTAAAGGTGCACATGGGAAGAAGTGCAAGGAAATCATGGAGGACACACGTGAGCATGAATGTGTTGGTGTGTTGGTGAGGAAACACTGTCAAAAGAAAAAATAAATAAGTTCCCTTATCTTGCAAGATTATAAAACAATATTTAGATCTGCGCTTTAAAACAACAAGTTTCTCTAAGTTTCAGAAAATGTAATTCAGGATTTTGCATTTGTCTTCATTCATATAGACAGATGATGTGACAGCTCCCTGAAGAGGAAAATAAATCAGATATTACTCCAGTTGCAGAAAAAACTCAATTTACTGTTCACTTGTTCATTATTCTATTTCTGAAATTTCTATTCTTCTATTCTATTTCTATTCTGGATTCTAAATCCATCCATAACTTTTTGAGTTATGTTGCTAACAGACCCAGACTAGCTGACATCTTTTTAAGAAAGTAAATAAATAAATAAACAAGGCAGTTCTGACAGAGAGTCCAACCCGGTACTAGAAGGTGGACCTGATAAAGTGGCAGGTGAGTGTTTATTTTCTATTGTGAGTAGATTTTTGCAGCCTCTCGATCTTTATCTGCATCCAGCTTCAACTTTAAATCAAGCTGCATTCACTGAATCTAAGAAGATGGAAATCAGAACCCTTTAATAACAACAATAAATAAAGAAATTAACCAACAATTCTCTCCCTTTACTTTGTCTGATGCTTTATATCATAACAAGTTAATCAAATTTTAGACTTGATTTTGGATTTAAAACATTTCCATTACACAAGGCAGTTCCTGATGTTAGGCCCTACGGACTTAAAACATAAAGCAACAGAGTGACAGTGAAGCCCACAGTTTACAGAGCCAATCCTTCAGCTAACAGTTCTTTGTTGCTGCTAAAATCCTAATTTCCTGCTGTCCACCGTTTTATCTTTGGTAATTTTTATAGATAAAACTAAAGAAATAGGAATAAATCATGCGTCTTTCTGACAGGCTGCTAGTAACAAAGACTTTGCTTAAGCCCCATTTAGACCGACGGGTGAGGGTTGGGACGCATTTTTTTGTGTTTCCACACATGAAAACTGGGAAGGGTACCCTAATATCTGACCCGACCCGTTCTACGTGCTGGGATCCTTCCATTGGAGTAACAATCTAACCAACTCGCAGGGTGCGGCAGGCACAGTGAGTGAGTCCAAACCCAAGAACGGCCAGACCCAAATCAACCAAGGACAAGGTATCTGGCTGATCCAGAGTGGGGAGGTCACAGCCCACCACCACCACTAAGTCATGGAGCTAACCACACCCAGCTGATGTTGTGAGGATGCAGAATCGTCTCATCACTGATGTGTTCTGAGAGGAGGTTTTTGAACTGATTAATGCTTAGGTTGTTTCTTTGCTTCCAAATCACGAGAATAATTCTTTGTGATGAGGTTGGTAGTGAGAGGGTCTATTTTGGACATTACTGTTTGTCTTTTAACGTAAACTGAAGGTGCTGAAATTAAGAAACTCTGCTACCCTAATAGGAAGTCTGTTTGGTTCAGAACATCAACAACTCAAGTTTATAATAAGAAAAACTATAATCAGAATACATCCTCCAAGTACTTTATTACTTGGTTGTTCCATTGACTAAAGTTCAGTGTTTTTTGTTTTACAGGATGTCAGGATTGTTCCAGATGGGCATACTGAAGCAGAAAACTGCAAGTAGAAACTGGTGCAGTTTGCTAGACTAACAAGGGCTGTAAATTATACGGGTGAGGCATTTATTATTAACCCCTGCCGGTACCTCCAGACTCACAGCAGATAAGCGGCAGAAATCCTTTTCTGTGTGAAGCAGATAGGATTTGAACAAATAACATCAGAGTTTAGTGACTCATCGGTAAAAGGATTTTATCCTCTAAGAGTTTTGATGAAGCAGAAGGTTTTTAAGGTCTTATGAGGCCTGAAGAATGAGCCTCAGTGAATCAGAAATTCTCCAGTAAACATGATGTTGTTCATCTTGGATTTTTTTTCTAAATATTTTATAAGGCTGATAATTTGGTCCAAAACTAGAACATATGCCCACAATATGTTTCACACTGAGCTGGTGAAGAGTTTTCATAATATTTTCTGATGTTTCAGACTGTTTGCAGTGATGTGACTAGGTTCATTTAGTCTCTTTCATATCTTGTATATTCAGACTCTTTGTCAACATATACAGTACGTCACATCTGACGTTCGGGTGAGCTGTGAGCTCGAGACAAGGTTGTATCAAAGCACAGATCCGGAGAATGATAAAAGGAAATCTAAAAAGGGAAAAGGTTTAGATCTGTTTCCTTCTTTCAACACACCTGAATGAAATGAAATGAATGACTCAGTAACAGTCATACAAAGAGCTGGAGGACAGCCTGCTGAGGAGGTTCATTCTCACTGGTCAGTGTATGCTGTGGAGCTTGTTGTCATCTTGTTTTGCTTACAGTGGACTGAAGAAAATATCAAAATCTTCATCTATATTGAATTAGATTCACATTAAGGTGCAAACTAAAGGCTTGAGTCTGCAGGTCTCGGAAACAATGAAGATGTAGATGTTGTGGCCAGGCCAGCTGACAATGTTGCCTGGGCCTGGAACGAGAAAATCATAGATGCCTGACGAGGCCGCGGGCCCCTCCAGCTCCACTGTGACTCTCACCGGTTCCCTGACTCTGTCCCACCGATATGGGGCCACGGGCCCCTCCAGCTCCACTGTGACTCTCACCGGTTCCCTGACTCTGTCCCACCGATATGGGGCCACGGGCCCCTCC